>JAXCGZ010001949.1:140000-165000 GCA_037179515.1 Halocaridina rubra | reverse complement strand
TATTACAGATTCCCCAACTTCCCTCGTGGCTTCATTTTAGCATTTAATTCAATTCTCAATCTGATTTGGACCATGAAATAACCAAATAAGCACATTACATATGTGAAAACATGAATCATTTTTTACCCCGACCGGGATTCGAACCTAGGACTTATGATTACTAAGTCAAGGCGCTACCACTAAGCCACAGAAGGTTAAAAGGAATCCAACCTTATAGTTTATATCTGCATTACTTAGGATTGAACGCATTCTAACTGAATGCCACTATGTTCATATTACAGATTCCCCAACCTCATTCGTGGCTTTATTTTAGCATTTAATTCAGTTCTAAATCTCTTTCGTGCCATGAAATAACCAAATAAGCACATTACATATGTGAAAACATGAATCATTTTTTATCCCAACCGGGATTCGAACCTAGGACTTATGATTACTAAGTCAAGACAGTACCACTACACCGCAGAAGGTTAAAAGGAATCCAACCTTACAGTTTATATCTGTTATGAACGCATTCTATCTGAATACCACTATGTTCATATTACAGATTCTCCAACCTCACTCGCGGCATCATTTTAGCATTTAATTCAATTCCCAATCTCATTCGGGCCATGAAATAACCAAATAAGCACATTACATATGTAAAAACATAAATCATTTTTTACCCCGACAGGGATTCGATCCTAGGACTTATGATTACTAAGTCAAGGCGCTACCACTACACAACAGAAGGTTAAAAGGAATCCAACCTTATAGTTTATATCTGTTATACTTAGGAATGAACGCATTCTATCTGAATGCCACTATGTTCATATAACAGATTCCCCAACCTCACGCGCGGCTTCATTTTAGCATTTAATTCAATTCCCAATCTCATTTGGGCCATGAAATAACCAAATAAGCACATTACATATGTGACAACATGAATCATTTTTTACCCCTAACGGGATTCGAACCTAGGACTTATGATTACTAAGTCAAGGCGCTACCACTACACCACAGAAGGTTAAAAGGAATCCAACCTTATAGTTTATATCTGCTATACTTAGGAATTAACGCATTCTATCTGAATACCACTATGTTCATATTACAGATTCTCGAACCTCACTCGTGGCTTCATTTTAGCATTTCATTCAATTTCCAATCTCATTCGTGCCATGAAATCACCAAATAAGAACATTACATATGTGAAAACATGAATCATTTTTTACCCCGACCGGGACTCGAACCTAGGCCTTTTGATTACTAAGTCAAGGCGCTACCACTACACCACAGAAGGCTAAAAGGAATACAACCTTATAGTTTATATTTGCTATACATAGGAATGAACGCATTCTATCTGAATGCCACTATTTTCATATTACAGATTCCCCAACCTCACCCGTAGCTTCATTTGAGATTAGGAATTGAATTAAGTGCTAAAATGAAGCCACGTGTGAGGGTGGGGAATATGTAATATGAACATAGTGGCATTCATATAGAATGCATTCATTCTTAAGTATAACAGATATAAACTATAAGGTAGGATTCCTTTTAGCCTTCTGTGGTGTAGTGGTAGCGCCTTGACTTAGTAATCATAAGTCCTAGGTTCGAATCCCGGTCTGGGTAAAAAATGATTCATGTTTTCACATATGTAATGTGCTTATTTGGTTATTTCATGACCCGAATGAGATTGGGAATTGAATTAAATGCTAAAATGAAGCCACGAGTGAGGTTGGGGAATCTGTAATATGAACATAGTGGCATTCAGATAGAATGCGTTCATTCCTAAGTATAGCAGATATAAACTATAAGGTTAGATTCCTTTTAACCATCTGTGGTGTAGTGGTAGCGCCTTGACTTAGTAATCATAAGTCTTAGGTTCGAATCCCAGTTGGGGTAAAAAATGATTCATGTTTTCACATATGTAATGTGCTTATTTGGTTATTTCATGGCCCGAATGAGATTGGGATTTGAATTAAATGCTAAATTGAAGCCACGAGTGAGGTTGGGGAATCTGTAATATGAACATAGTGGCCTTCAGATAGAATGCGTTCATTCCTAAGTATAGCAGATATAAACTATAAGGTTGGATTCCTTTTAACCTTCTGTGGTGTAGTGGTAGCTCCTTGACTTAGTAATCATAATTCCTAGGTTCGAGTCCCGGTCGGGATAAAAAATGATTCATGTTTTCACATATGTAATGTGCTTATTTGGTAATTTCATGGCCCGGATGAGATTGGGATTTGAATTAAATGCTAAAATGAAGCTACGAGTGTGGTTGGGGAATCTGTAATATGAACATAGTGGCATTCAGTTAGAATGCGTTCATTCCTAAGTATAGCAGATGTAAGCTATAAGGTTGGATTCCTTTTAACCTTCTGTGGTGTAGTGGTAGCGCCTTGACTTAGTAATCATAAGTCCTAGTTACGAGTCCCGGTCGGGGCAAAAAAAATGATTCATGTTTTCACATATGTAATGTGCTTATTTGGTAATTTCATGGCCCGAATGAGATTGGGATTTGAATTAAATGCTAAAATGAAGCCACGAGTGAGGTTGGGGAATCTGTAATATGAACATAGTGGCATTCAGTTAGAATGCGTTCATTCCTAGGTATAGCAGTTATAAGCTATAATGTTGGATTCCTTTTAACCTTCTGTGGTGTAGTGGTAGCGTCTTGACTTAGTAATCATAAGTCCTAGGTTCGAGTCCCGGTCGGGGTAAAAAATGATCATGTTTTCACATATGTAATGTGATTATTTGGTAATTTCATGGCCCGAATGAGATTGGGATTTGAATTAAATGCTAAAATGAAGCCACGAGTGAGGTTGGGGAATCTGTATTATGAACATAGTGGCATTCAGTTAGAATGCGTTTATTTCTAAGTATAGCAGATAAAAGCTATAAGGTTGGATTCCATTTAACCTTCTGTGGAGTAGTGGTAGCTCCTTGACTTAGTAATCATAAGTCCTAGGTTCGAGTCCTGGTCAGGGTAAAAAATGATTCATGTTCTCATATATGTAAATTGCTTATTTGGTAATTTCATGGCCCAAATGAGATTGGGATTTGAATTAAATGCTAAAATGAAGCCACGAATGAGGTTGGGGAGTCTGTAATATGAACATAGTGGCATTCAGTTAGAATGCATTCATTCCTAAGTATAGCAGATATAAGATATAAGGTTGGATTCCTTTCAACCTTCTGTGGTGTAGTAGTAGCGCCTTGACATAGTAATCATAAGTCCTAGGTTCGAGTCCCGGTCAGGGTAAACAATGATTCATGTTTTCACATATGTAATGTGCTTATTTGGTTATTTCATGGCCCGAATGAGATTGGGAATTGAATTAAATGCTAAAATGAAGCAACGAGTGAGGTTGGGGAATCTGTAATATGAACACAGTAGCATTCAGATAGAATGTGTTCATTCCTAAGTATACCAGATATAAACTATATGATTGGATTCCTTTTAACCTTCTGTGGTGTAGTGGTAACGCCTTCACTTAGTAATCATAAGTCCTAGGTTCGAATCCCGTTTGGGGTAAAAATTGATTCATGTTTTCACTTATGTAATGTGCTTATTTGGTTATTTATGGCCCGAATGAGATTGGGAAATGAATGAAATGCTAAAATGAAGTCACGAGTGAGGTTGGGGAATCTGTAATATGAACATAGTGGCATTCAGATAGAATGCATGCATTCCTAAGTATAGCAGATATAAACTATAAGGTTGGATTCCTTTTAACCTTATGTGTTGTAGTTGTAGCACCTTGACTTAGTAATCATAAGTCCTAGGTTCAAATCCCGGTCAGGGTAAAAAATTACTCATGTTTTCACATATGTAATGTGCTCATTTGGTTATTTCATGGCCCGAATGAGATTGGGATTTGAATTAAATGCTAAAATGAAGCCACGAGTGAGGTTGGGGAATCTGTAATATGAACATAGTGGCATTCAGTTAGAATGCGTTCATTCCTAAGTATAGCAGTTATAAGATATAAGGTTGGATTCCTTTTAACCTTCTGTGGTGTAGTGGTAGCGTCTTGACTTAGTAATCATAAGTCCTAGGTTCGAGTCCCGGTCGGGGTAAAAAATGATCATGTATTCACATATGTAATGTGATTATTTGGTAATTTCATGGCCCGAATGAGATTGGGATTTGAATTAAATGCTAAAATGAAGCCACGAGTGAGGTTGAGGAATCTGTATTATGAACATAGTGGCATTCAGTTAGAATGCGATTATTTCTAAGTATAGCAGATAAAAGCTATAAGGTTGGATTCCTTTTAACCTTCTGTGGAGTAGTGGTAGCTCCTTGACTTAGTAATCATAAGTCCTAGGTTCGAGTCCTGGTCGGGGTAAAAAATTATTCATGTTTTCACATATGTAATTTGCTTATTTGGTAATTTCATGGGCCAAATGAGATTGGGATTTGAATTAAATGCTAAAATGAAGCCACGAATGAGGTTGGGGAGTCTGTAATATGAACATAGTGGCATTCAGTTAGAATGCGTTCATTCCTAAGTATAGCAGATATAAGATATAAGGTTGGATTCCTTTCAACCTTCTGTGGTGTAGTAGTAGCGCCTTGACATAGTAATCATAAGTCCTAGGTTCGAGTCCCGGTCAGGGTAAACAATGATTCATGTTTTCACATATGTAATGTGCTTATTTGGTTATTTCATGGCCCGAATGAGATTGGGAATTGAATTAAATGCTAAAATAAAGCAACGAGTGAGGTTGGGGAATCTGTAATATGAAAACAGTAGCATTCAGATAGAATGTGTTCATTCCTAAGTCTACCAGATATAAACTATATGATTGGATTCCTTTTAACCTTCTGTGGTGTAGTGGTAGCGCCTTCACTTAGTAATCATAAGTCCTAGGTTCGAATCCCGTTTGGGGTAAAAAATGATTCATGTTTTCACATATGTAATGTGCTTATTTGGTTATTTATGGCCCGAATGAGATTGGGAAATGAATGAAATGCTAAAATGAAGTCACGAGTGAGGTTGGGAAATCTGTAATATGAACATAGTGGCATTCAGATAGAATGCATGCATTCCTAAGTATAGCAGATATAAACTATAAGGTTGGATTCCTTTAAACCTTCTGTGTTGTAGTTGTAGCACCTTGACTTAGTAATCATAAGTCCTAGGTTCAAATCCCGGTCGGGGTAAAAAATGACTCATGTTTTCACATATGTAATGTGCTCATTTGGTTATTTCATGGCCCGAATGAGATTGGGAATTGAATTAAATGCTAAAATAAAGCCACGATTGAGGTTGGAGAATCTGTATTATGAACATAGTGGCATTCAGATAGAATGCGTTCTTTCGTAAGCATAGAAGATATAAACTTTAAGGTTATATTCCTTATTAACATCTGTGGTGTAGTGGTAGCACCTTGACTTAGTAATCATAAGTCCTAGGTTCGAATCCCTGTCGGGGCAAAAAATGATTCATGTTTTCAAATATGTAATGTGCTTATTTGGTTATTTCATGTCATCAATGAGATTGGGAATTGAATTAAATGCTAAAATAAAGCCACAAGTGAGGTTCGAGAGTCTGTAAAATGAACATAGTGGCATTCAGATAGAATGCGTTCATTTCAAAGTATAGCAGATATAAACTACAAGGTTGGATTCCTTTTAACCTTCTGTGGTGTAGTGGTAGCGCCTTGACTTAGTAATCATAAGTCCTAAGTTTGAATCCCGGTCGGGGTAAAAAATTATTCATGTTTTCACATATGTAATGTGCTTATTTGGTTATTTATGGCCCGAATCAGATTCGGAATTGAATTTAATGCTAAAATGAAGCCACGAGTGAGGTTGGGAATCTGTAATATGAACATAGTGGCCTTCAGATAGAATGCGTTCATTCCTAAGTATAGCGGATATGAACTATAAGGTTGGATTTCTTTTAACCTTCTGTGGTGTAGTGGTAGCGCCTTGAATTAGTAATCATAAGTCCTAGGTTCGTTTCCCGGTCGGGGTAAAAAATTATTCATGTTTTCATATATGTAATGTGCTTATTTGGTTATTTCATGGCCCGAATGAGATTGGGAATTGAATTAAATGCTAAAATGAAGCCACGAGTGAGGTTGGGGAATCTGTAATATGAACATAGTGGCTTTCAGATAGAATGCGTTCATTCTTAAGTATAGCAGATATAAACTATAAGGTTGGATACCTTTTTACCCTCTGTGGTGTAGTGGTAGCGCCTTGACTTAGTAATCATAAGTCCTAGGGTCGAATCCCTGTCGGGGTAAAAAATGATTCATTTTTTCATATATGTAATGTGCTTACTTAGTTATTTCATGGCCCGAATGAGATTGGGAACTGAATTAAATGCTAAAATGAAGCCACGAGTGAGGTTGGGGAATCTGTACTATGAACATAGTGGCATTCAGATAGAATTCGTTCATTCGTAAGTATAGCAGATATAAACTATAAGGTTGGATTCCTTTTAACCTTCTGTGGTGTAGTGGTAGCGTCTTGACTTAGTAATCATAAGTCCTAGGTTCGAATCTCGTTCGGGGTAAAAAATTATTCATGTTTTCACATATGTAATTTGCTTATTTGGTTATTTCATGACCCGAATGAGATTGGGAATTGAATTAAATGCTAAAATGAAGCCACGAGTGAGGTTGGGGAATCTGTAATATGAACATAGTGGCATTCAGATAGAATGCGTTCATTCCTAAGTATAGCAGATATAAACTATAAGGTTAGATTCCTTTTAACCATCTGTGGTGTGGTGGTAGCGCCTTGACTTAGTAATCATAAGTCTTAGGTTCGAATCCCAGTTGGGGTAAAAAATGATTCATGTTTTCACATATGTAATGTGCTTATTTGGTTATTTCATGGCCCGAATGAGATTGGGATTTGAATTAAATGCTAAATTGAAGCCACGAGTGAGGTTGGGGAATCTGTAATATGAACATAGTGGCCTTCAGATAGAATGCGTTCATTCCTAAGTATAGCAGATATAAACTATAAGGTTGGATTCCTTTTAACCTTCTGTGGTGTAGTGGTAGCTCCTTGACTTAGTAATCATAATTCCTAGGTTCGAGTCCCGGTCGGGATAAAAAATGACTCATGTTTTCACATATGTAATGTGCTTATTTGGTAATTTCATGGCCCGGATGAGATTGGGATTTGAATTAAATGCTAAAATGAAGCTACGAGTGTGGTTGGGGAATCTGTAATATGAACATAGTGGCATTCAGTTAGAATGCGTTCATTCCTAAGTATAGCAGATGTAAGCTATAAGGTTGGATTCCTTTTAACCTTCTGTGGTGTAGTGGTAGCGCCTTGACTTAGTAATCATAAGTCCTAGTTACGAGTCCCGGTCGGGGCAAAAAAAATGATTCATGTTTTCACATATGTAATGTGCTTATTTGGTAATTTCATGGCCCGAATGAGATTGGGATTTGAATTAAATGCTAAAATGAAGCCACGAGTGAGGTTGGGGAATCTGTAATATGAACATAGTGGCATTCAGTTAGAATGCGTTCATTCCTAAGTATAGCAGTTATAAGCTATAATGTTGGATTCCTTTTAACCTTCTGTGGTGTAGTGGTAGCGTCTTGACTTAGTAATCATAAGTCCTAGGTTCGAGTCCCGGTCGGGGTAAAAAATGATCATGTTTTCACATATGTAATGTGATTATTTGGTAATTTCATGGCCCGAATGAGATTGGGATTTGAATTAAATGCTAAAATGAAGCCACGAGTGAGGTTGGGGAATCTGTATTATGAACATAGTGGCATTCAGTTAGAATGCGTTTATTTCTAAGCATAGCAGATAAAAGCTATAAGGTTGGATTCCTTTTAACCTTCTGTGGAGTAGTGGTAGCTCCTTGACTTAGTAATCATAAGTCCTAGGTTCGAGTCCTGGTCGGGGTAAAAAATTATTCATGTTTTCACATATGTAAATTGCTTATTTGGTAATTTCATGGCCCAAATGAGATTGGGATTTGAATTAAATGCTAAAATGAAGCCACGAATGAGGTTGGGGAGTCTGTAATATGAACATAGTGGCATTCAGTTAGAATGCGTTCATTCCTAAGTATAGCAGATATAAGATATAAGGTTGGATTCCTTTCAACCTTCTGTGGTGTAGTAGTAGCGCCTTGACATAGTAATCATAAGTCCTAGGTTCGAGTCCCGGTCAGGGTAAACAATGATTCATGTTTTCACATATGTAATGTGCTTATTTGGTTATTTCATGGCCCGAATGAGATTGGGAATTGAATTAAATGCTAAAATGAAGCAACAAGTGAGGTTGGGGAATCTGTAATATGAACACAGTAGCATTCAGATAGAATGTGTTCATTCCTAAGTATACCAGATATAAACTATATGATTGGATTCCTTTTAACCTTCTGTGGTGTAGTGGTAGCGCCTTCACTTAGTAATCATAAGTCCTAGGTTCGAATCCCGTTTGGGGTAAAAAATGATTCATGTTTTCACATATGTAATGTGCTTATTTGGTTATTTATGGCCCGAATGAGATTGGGAAATGAATGAAATGCTAAAATGAAGTCACGAGTGAGGTTGGGGAATCTGTAATATGAACATAGTGGCATTCAGATAGAATGCATGCATTCCTAAGTATAGCAGATATAAACTATAAGTTTGGATTCCTTTTAACCTTCTGTGTTGTAGTTGTAGCACCTTGACTTAGTAATCATAAGTCCTAGGTTCAAATCCCGGTCGGGGTAAAAAATGACTCATGTTTTCACATATGTAATGTGCTCATTTGGTTATTTCATGGCCCGAATGAGATTGGGATTTGAATTAAATGCTAAAATGAAGCCACGAGTGAGGTTGGGGAATCTGTAATATGAACATAGTGGCATTCAGTTAGAATGCGTTGATTCCTAAGTATAGCAGTTATAAGCTATAATGTTGGATTCCTTTTAACCTTCTGTGGTGTAGTGGTAGCGTCTTGACTTAGTAATCATAAGTCCTAGGTTCGAGTCCCGGTCGGGATAAAAAATGATCATGTTTTCACATATGGAATGTGATTATTTGGTAATTTCATGGCCCGAATGAGATTGGGATTTGAATTAAATGCTAAAATGAAGCCACGAGTGAGGTTGGGGAATCTGTATTATGAACATAGTGGCATTCAGTTAGAATGCGATTATTTCTAAGTATAGCAGATAAAAGCTATAAGGTTGGATTCCTTTTAACCTTCTGTGGAGTAGTGGTAGCTCCTTGACTTAGTAATCATAAGTCCTAGGTTCGAGTCCTGGTCGGGGTAAAAAATGATTCATGTTTTCACATATGTAAATTGCTTATTTGGTAATTTCATGGCCCAAATGAGATTGGGATTTGAATTAAATGCTAAAATGAAGCCACGAATGAGGTTGGGGAGTCTGTAATATGAACATAGTGGCATTCAGTTAGAATGCGTTCATTCCTAAGTATAGCAGATATAAGATATAAGGTTGGATTCCTTTCAACCTTCTGTGGTGTAGTAGTAGCGCCTTGACATAGTAATCATAAGTCCTAGGTTCGAGTCCCGGTCAGGGTAAACAATGATTCATGTTTTCACATATGTAATGTGCTTATTTGGTTATTTCATGGCCCGAATGAGATTGGGAATTGAATTAAATGCTAAAATGAAGCAACGAGTGAGGTTGGGGAATCTGTAATATGAACACAGTAGCATTCAGATAGAATGTGTTCATTCCTAAGTATACCAGATATAAACTATATGATTGGATTCCTTTTAACCTTCTGTGGTGTAGTGGTAGCGCCTTCACTTAGTAATCATAAGTCCTAGGTTCGAATTCCGTTTGGGGTAAAAAATGATTCATGTTTTCACATATGTAATGTGCTTATTTGGTTATTTATGGCCCGAATGAGATTGGGAAATGAATGAAATGCTAAAATGAAGTCACGAGTGAGGTTGGGGAATCTGTAATATGAACATAGTGGCATTCAGATAGAATGCATGCATTCCTAAGTATAGCAGATATAAACTATAAGGTTGGATTCCTTTTAACCTTCTGTGTTGTAGTTGTAGCACCTTGACTTAGTAATCATAAGTCCTAGGTTCAAATCCCGGTCGGGGTAAAAAATGACTCATGTTTTCACATATGTAATGTGCTCATTTGGTTATTTCATGGCCCGAATGAGATTGGGAATTGAATTAAATGCTAAAAAAAAGCCACGAGTGAGGTTGGAGAATCTGTAATATGAACATAGTGGCATTCAGATAGAATGCGTTCTTTTGTAAGCATAGAAGATATAAACTTTAAGGTTATATTCCTTATAACCATCTGTGGTGTAGTGGTAGCACCTTGACTTAGTAATCATAAGTCCTAGGTTCGAATCCCTGTCGGGGCAAAAAATGATTCATGTTTTCAAATATGTAATGTGCTTATTTTGTTATTTCATGTCCCCAATGAGATTGGGAATTGAATTAAATGCTAAAATAAAGCCACAAGTGAGGTTCGAGAGTCTGTAAAATGAACATAGTGGCATTCAGATAGAATGCGTTCATTTCAAAGTATAGCAGATATAAACTATAAGGTTGGATTCCTTTTTACCTTCTGTGGTGTAGTGGTAGCGCCTTGACTTAGTAATCATAAGTCCTAAGTTTGAATCCCGGTCGGGGTAAAAAATTATTCATGTTTTCACATATGTAATGTGCTTATTTGGTTATTTATGGCCCGAATCAGAATCGGAATTGAATTTAATGATAAAATGAAGCCACGAGTGAGGTTGGGGAATCTGTAATATGAACATAGTGGCCTTCAGATTGAAGTATAGCGGATATGAACTATAAGGTTGGATTTCTTTTAACCTTCTGTGGTGTAGTGGTAGCACCTTGAATTAGTAATCATAAGTCCTAGGTTCGTTTCCCGGTCGGGGTAAAAAATGATTCATGTTTTCATATATGTAATGTGCTTATTTGGTTATTTCATGGCCCGAATGAGATTGGGATTTGAATTAAATGCTAAAATGAAGCCACGAGTGAGGTTGGGGAATCTGTAATATGAACATAGTGGCTTTCATATAGAATGCGTTCATTCTTAAGTATAGCAGATATAAACTATAAGGTTGGATACCTTTTTACCCTCTGTGGTGTAGTGGTAGCACCTTGACTTAGTAATCATAAGTCCTAGGGTCGAATCCCTGTCGGGGTAAAAAATGATTCATTTTTTCATATATGTAATGTGCTTACTTAGTTATTTCATGGCCCGAATGAGATTGGGAACTGAATTAAATGCTAAAATGAAGCCACGAGTGAGGTTGGGGAATCTGTACTATGAACATAGTGGCATTCAGATAGAATTCGTTCATTCGTAAGTATAGTAGATATAAACTATAAGGTTGGATTCCTTTTAACCTTCTGTGGTGTAGTGGTAGCGTCTTGACTTAGTAATCATAAGTCCTAGGTTCGAATCTCGTTCGGGGTAAAAAATGATTCATGTTTTCACATATGTAATTTGCTTATTTGGTTATTTCATGGCCCGAAGATGATTGGGAATTGAATTAAATGCTAAAATGAAGTCACGAGTGAGGTTGGGGAATCTGTAATATGAACATTATGGCATTCAGATAGAATGCGTTCATTCCTAAGTATAGCAGATATAAACTATAAGGTTGGATTCCTTTTAACCTTCTGTGGTGTAGTGGAAGCGCCTTGACTTAGTAATCATAAGTCCTAGGTTCGAATCCCGGTCGGGGTAAAAAATGATTCATGTTTTTACATATGTAATGTGCTTATTTTGTTATTCCATGGCCCGAATGATATTGGGAATTGAATTAAATGCTAAAATGAAGTAATGAGTGAGGTTGGGGAATCTGTAATATGAACATAGTGGCATTCAGATAGAATGCATTCACTCCTAAGTATAGCATATATAAACTATAAGGCTGGATTCCTTTTAACCATCTGTGGTATAGTGGTATAGCCTTGACTTAGTAATCATAAGTCCTAGCTTCGAATCCCATTCTAGGTAAAAAATAATTCATGTTTTCACATATGTAATGTGCTTATTTGGTGATTTCATGGCCCAAATGAGATTGGGAATTGAATTAAATGCTAAAATGAAGCCATGAGTGAGGTTGGGGAATCTGTAATATGAACATAGTGGCATTCAGATAGAATGCGTTCATTCCTAAGTATAGCATATATAAACTATAAGGTTGGATTCCTTTTAACCTTCTGTGGTTTAGTGGTAGCACCTTGACTTAGTAATCATAAGTCCTAGGTTCGAATCCCTTTCGGGGTAAAAAATGATTCATGTTTTCACATATGTAATGTGCTTATTTGGTTATTTCATTGCCCGAATGAGATTGGGATTTGAATTAAATGCTAAAATGAAGCCACGAGTGAGGTTGGGGAATCTGTAATATGAACATAGTGGCATTCAGACAGAATGCGTTCATTCCTAAGGATAGCAGATATAAACTATAGGGCTGGATTCCTTTTAACCTTCTGTGGTGTAGTGGTATCACCTAGACTTAGTAATCATAAGACCTAGGTTCGAATCCCAGTTGGGGTAAAAAATGAATATATATATATATATATATATATATATATATATATATATATATATATATATATATATATATATATATATATATATATATATATATATATATATATATATATATATATATATATATATATATATATATACATATATATATATATATATATATATATATATATATATATATATATATATATATATATATATATATATATATATATATATATATATATATATATATATATATATATATATATATATATATATATATATATATATATATATATATATATATATATATATATATATATATGTGTGTGTGTTTGCATATATATATATATATATATATATATATATATATATATATATATATATATATATATATATATATATATATATATATATATATATATATATATATACATTTATGTGTATATATATATATATATATATATATATATATATATATATATATATATATATATATATATATATATATATATATATATATATATATATATATATATATATATATATATATATATATATATATATATATATATATATATATATATATATATATATATATATACACAGGTAAATACATACGTATATGTAATCATGCAAATAAAATAAAATAAAATGCACATTCATGAAGATACATACAGAAATACATAAGAATACATATGAATAAAAGTATACAATAGCAAAAGATTTCCTATGAGCATATAAGCAAAATTACATGAAGCAAAGGCACAGTCATAAATATAAAAATATAAAAAGAGATACAAGGGGACAAAAAACCCAAGAGAAAAAAATAATAAAACAAAATATATATATGCATACATACATCCATATGCACATATGCACATATAGAGGCCTGGGCAGACTGCATATTCCTAGACTTCCAGAAAGCATTTGACATGTGAGGCTTGTTAAGAAGCTGCAAGCAATGGAGACTAGGTGGGAATGTCTTGGATGGATAAAAACTTACTTAGAAGGAAGGGAACAGAGGGTTAGAGTAAGAAACTCACTGTCTGAATGGAGAAGCGTTAGTAGTGGAGTCCAGTTTTAGGGTCACTTTTTGCTTTTTTATATGTAAATGACCTACCAGAGTCTGTAAATTTATTCATGAAAATATGTTTGCAGATGAGGCAAAGACTGCAAAACAAATGAAAGACGATAACAATAGCAGAGAACTTAAGGAAGACTCAAATAGTCTACATGAGTTGTCAGAAAAGTGGGTAATGAAATTCAATACTTCTAAATGTAAGGTAATGAGAATGAGTACAAGTGTAAGAAGGCCCAAGCTTGATTACGAAATGTCAGGAGCAGAACTTCAAGAGACAGAGATTGAGATATGTAGGAGTAAACATATTGGCAGATTTGACTCTAGAAATGCATATATATGGCCTAGTAAAGGGAGCATATGCTTTCTTGGCAAATGTGAGCATAACTATAAGGCATATGGACAAGGAAATGTTCAGAAATATTTATGAAACCTATGTGAGGCCAAGTCTTGAATATGCAGCCCCCTTTTGGAATCCACACTTGTAAAAGCACATAATTTAGCTGGAAAAAGTTGAAATACATGCCACGAAATTGGTGCCAGAAATACGCAATCACAGTTATGAGGAGAGGCTGAGAGAATAAGACTTGCCATCACTCGGTGCTAGAAGAATTGGGGGGGGGGTAAGGTGACGGTTTTTAAATTCCTTCATGGTTATGACAGAATGGATAGGAATCGATATTTTGATATGGCTCTCACTAGCACTATGGGGCATAGTTACGAGTTTGAGCCTCATTTCAGTAAGCATAAGTATAACAATCAGGTAATTACACACAAGTACTTATGCAAATCATACACATACATATATTCAAATACACCATCTCTGTCCCAAACCTCTCCCACCCATGGGTCGGGAGGAGGGGTAGCCATCAGGGGACTTAAACAGAGAATCAAGAATTTAGAGGAAATGGTTATAAGCCTTGATGATAAAATTCGGAATATGGATGGAGAAATGAAAGAGAATGAAACACTCAGAGAACAAATAAGATCTTTGGAAGAAGCAAATAAAGCACAAGGGCAGGAGAGAAAGGAACTAGAAAAAAGAATAAAGAAGCTGGAAGGGGAAAAGAGTCAACTAGAATCTAGAATTTCTAAACAAGAAGATAAAAACAAACAGCTGAATGACAACCTAAAGGAATTAGATGTTAGTTCACTGCTCTCTTCTGAGAGAGACGAGATTGCTGCTTGGAATGTCCAGATTAAGGAAAACATTGAACAGTTCAGAAAAGAGTTCCAGGAGCTGAATATGGAAAATGATGCCATGAAAACTTCCTTTGCTGATGCACTAAAGGGGAATGTGGCAGTAAAAGAGGCTGTAAAGGTGGTGGCACTGGAAAACATACAAACAGTTGACTACAAAGAGACAGTAATCGAAAAAATGAAAGACGTTGTGATGGAAAGGGCAAACCCACTCATCAGACAGGCACTTGATAAGGAGAAGACAGTGGTAATCTCAGGCATAAGTGAATCCCAGGAGCCAACATGGCAGGGGAGACTTGAAGAAAATAAAGCTAGGGTTGTAGACCTGATAAGAAAGCTTGGAGTAGTATGTGATCCTGAGGATATTGTAAACATACACCAACTAGGTAAATATTCGAGGGAAGGAAAGCCGAGACCAACAAAAGTAACCTTTGAGAGAGGGGAAACATGTAGGGAAATATTGTTGAGAAAAAAAGTCTAAAAGACCTTCAAGAATGCAAAGAAGTGTTCATTAGACGATACAGAACACAGGAAGAGATGGGAAAGATCAAAAACTTGTTGCAAGAGGCAAGAAGGTTAAATGATGAAAGAAATGAAGAAGAGAAGAAAAATTTTCGTTACAGAGTACTTCCAGACAAAGGGGAGATAAAGAAGATAATGACAGAAGATCAGGGGATGGGGCCTCATTAAGATTGTTATACACAAATGCTGATGGATTAGCTGGTAAGGCAGTAGAATTAAAAGATAGGATTCACAACAGTAAGGCAGATATAGTAGCAATTACAGAGACTAAGTTGAGTGAGGACATAAACAGTGTCACAGTTTTTCCTAAGGGTTTCAGAATACTAAGGGTTGAAAGATCTGAGAGGACTGGTGGAGGGATAGCACTGCTCATAAGTGAGAGGATTCAAGTTGAAGAAATAAACTTGGCTATAGAAAGTGAGTTCAAGGAATTTCTTGTTGCTCGCATAAATACTGGGTCAGAGAGCATTATAATAACTGTTGTATACAACCCACCAAGGAACCAAAATATGCTTGAAGTTTATGAGGAAAGTCATATAGGTACTATTGAAGTCATAAACTCAGCTGTTAACATGGCATAGGGAAAAAAAATGTAGGAATTTGATTATGGGAGACTTTAATCATAAAGAGATAGATTGGATAAACCTTGACCCACACAGTGGTGAGGACTCATTCGGGGCAAGATTCCTAGATTGCGTACAAGGGAATTTCCTACATCAACATGTAATGGAACCAACAAGGGCCAGGGGTGGGGATGAGCCATCACTACTTGATCTAGTGTTCACAGATAATGTGTTGGATATTGAAAATATTGAGCATGAACCACCAATTGGAAAGAGTGACCACTGTGTGTTGTTGATGGAGTATATCATTGAAGATATTCTTCCTGAGAGTAGAGGCACTGAGGACATGAGGAGGAACTATCCGAAAGGAGATTACATCAAAATGAATGAGCTTTTTGCAGTTATTGACTGGAGAACCTTATTTTACAACAAATCTGTACAAGAAATGTATGACATCTTTTGTGAGAAATATGGGAAGATAGTAGATTGCTGCATACCTGTCACCAAAGTAGGTGTAATTCATGCCAGAGAGAAATGGTTCGATAATGGGTGTAAAAGAGCTAAGGAGTGGAGAGACAAATGCTGGAAAAGGTATAGGAGGAGAAAAAACATAAATGCCTGGCAAACCTACAAAAGAGCAAGAAATGACTACCTAAGTAAAAGGAGAGAGGCAGAGAGAGATTATGAGAGGGACATCACCAGGAAGGCTAAAGAAAATCCCAAGCTTTTCCACAGCTTTATCAGAGGAAAACTGAAGGTAAAAGAACAGGTTTTAAGGCTAAAGAGAGCGGATGGAAGCATCACTGAGACGGATGAAGAGATCTGCAAAGAATTGAACAAGGAGTTTCAGTCAGTATTTACAGTAGAAAATACCCCACCCCCTCAGATTGCAGTGATAGAAGCTCAAGGGCCGGTATTAGAGAACATCAACCTTACAGCCACAGAGGTATGCAAAGCGCTGATGGATTTAGATGTTCATAAAGCTACAGGTCCTGATGACATATCCCCTCATGTGCTTAAGAAGTGCGCAAACACAATATCAGTGGTACTAAGTATCATATTTAAGGAGTCACTGGAGTCGGGGGAGATTCCAAGATGCTGGAAACAAGCAAATGTGATACCTATCTTCAAAAAGGGAAGGAGGGATACGGCTCTGAACTATAGACCAGTTTCCTTGACCAGCATAGTTTGCAAAGTTATGGAGAAACTACTAAGGAAACATATCTCTCTTCACTTGGAATCCTTCAACTTTTTGTCAGTGAGGCAACATGGCTTCAGAGAAGGTAGATCAACAGTAACAAACTTATTAGAATTTTATGATGAGGTAAGCCAAATCTTACAGGAAAGAGAGGGCTGGGCAGATTGCATATTCCTAGACTTCCAGAAAGCGTTTGACACTGTTCCACATGGGAGACTTATTAGGAAGCTGCAAACAATGGCTAGAATAGGTGGAAATGTTTTGGAATGGATAAAAACTTACTTAGAAGGAAGGGAACAGAGGGTTAGAGTAAGACACTCAGTGTCTGAATGGAGAAGAGTTAGTAGTGGAGTTCCACAGGGTTCAGTTTTAGGGCCACTTTTGTTCCTTGTATATGTAAATGACCTACCAGAGTCTGTAAATTCATTCATGGATATGTTTGTAGATGATGCAAAGATTGTGAAGAAAGTAAAAAACGAGAACAATGGTAGAGAAGTTCAGGAGGATCTAAATAATCTGCATGAGTGGTCAGAAAAGTGGCTAATGAAATTCAATACTTCAAAATGTAAGGTAATGAGAATGGGTACAAGTGCAAGAAGGCCCAAGCTTGACTACTCGGTGGCTGGAGTACAACTTCAAGAGACAGAAAATGAGAGAGATCTAGGAGTAAACATACTGGCAGACTTGTCTCCAGAAATACATATAAATGGCATAGTAAGGGCAGCATATGCATTCTTATCAAATGTAAGGGTAGCCTTCAGGCACATGGACAAGGAAATGTTCAGAAATATTTATGTAACCTATGTGAGGCCAAAACTTGAATATGCAGCCCCCTTTTGAAATCCGCACTTGAAAAAGCACATAGCTAAGCTTGAAAAAGTTCAAAGACATGCCACGAAACTGGTGCCAGAAATACACAATCTCAGTTATGATGAGAGGCTGAGGGAATTAGACTTACCATCACTCGAAGCTAGAAGAGTGAGGGGGGATATGGTGACAGTCTTTAAAATCCTTCATGGTTATGATAGAGTGGATAGGGATCGATATTTCGATATGGCTGGCTCTAGAACTAGAGGTCATAGTTTGAAGCTTCGTAAGAAAACTTCTTTGCAGGATGTAAGGAAATACTTATTCAGTGTAAGAGTAGTTGATAATTGGAATTGGCTAAGCGAGGAGGTAGTTAATGCTATCTCAATCCATAGTTTTAAGGACAGGTATGATAAGTATCACTAAGTCTAAAATGGAAGCGATCAGGAGACGGGAAGATACGAGCTTTGGGCTCTTTCCCGTAAATACAATTAGGTAATCACAATTAGGTAATCAAACACACATAAACATACATATGCAGTCATATACAAACAAACATATATATATATATATATATATATATATATATATATATATATATATATATATATATATATAGATATATATATATATATATATATTATATGTATATATATATATATATATATATATATATATATATATATATATATATATATTATATATATATATATATATATATATATATATATATATATATATATATATATATATATATATATTAATAACACTGAAGAGTTAACATGCAGTCTAAAGTGGTAGGAAAAGCCCATTAAAGAAAACAACATATATATATATATATATATATATATAATATATATATATATATATATATATAATATATATATATATATATATATATATATATATATATATATATAAGTACAAACTATTAGCATACAGCACTAAATAGTAAGGAAGCCCGTCAGTGAAACAAAACTTATAAAACAAGGCTATATTTCGGATCCTAACTGGATCCTTCTCAAGCACAACTCTAGCACAATATATATATATATATATATATATATATATATATATATATATATATATATATATATATATATATATATATATATATATATATATATATATATATATATATATGTGCTTGAGAAGGGATCAAGTTAGGATCCGAAATATAGCCTGGTTTTATAAGTTTTGTTTCACTGATGGGCTTCCTTACTATATATATATATATATATATATATATATATATATATATATATATATATATATAAATATATATATATATATATATATATATATATATATATATTTATATATATATATATATATATATGTATATATATATATATATATATATATATATATATATATATATATATATATATATATATATATATATATATATATATATATATATATATATATATATATATATATATATATATATATATATATATATATATATATATATATATATATATATTTATATATATATTTATATATATATATATATATATATATATATATATATATATATATATATATATATATATATATATATATATATATATATATATATATATATATATATATATATATATATATATATATATATATATATATATATATTTATATATATATATATATATATATATATATATATATATATATATATATATATATATATATATATATATATATATATATATATATATATATATATGAATCATTTTTCACCCCGACCGGGACTCGAACCTAGGACTTATAATTACTCAGTCAAGGCGCTACCAACTACACACCACTGTAGGTTAAAAGGAATCCAACCTTATAGCTTATATCTGCTATACTTAGGAATGAACGCATTCTATCTGAATGCCACTATGTTCATATTACAGATTCCCCAACCTCACTCGTGGCTTCATTTTAGCATATAATTCAATTCCCAATCTCATTCTGGTCATACAATAACCAAATAAGCACATTACATAAGTGAAAACATGAATCATTTTTTACCCCGACCGGGACTCGAGCCTAGGACTTATAATTACTATGTCAAGGCACTACCAACTACACACCACAGAAGGTTAAAAGGAATCCAACCTTATAGCTTATATCTGCTATACTTAGGAATGAACGCATTCTTTCTGAATGCCACTATGTTCATATTACAGGTTCCCCAACCTCACTCGTGGCTTCATTTTAGCAATTAATTCAATTCCTAATCTCATTCGGGTCATACAATAACCAAATAAGCACATTACATATGTGAAAACATGAATCATTTTTTACGCCGACCGGGACTCGAACCTAGGACTTATAATTACTAAGTCAAGGCGCTACCAACTTGACACCACATAAGGTTAAAAGGAATCCAACCTCATGGCTTATATCTGCTTGTCCCAGTCGGGGTAAAATATGATTCATGTTTTCATATATGTAATGTGCTTATTAGGATATTATATGACCGGGGTAAAATATGATTCATGTTTTCACATATGTAATGTGCTTATTTGGTTATTGTATGACCCGAATGAGATTGAGAATTGAATTAAATGCTAAAATGAAGCCAGAAGTGAGGTTGGGGAATCTGTAATATGAACATAGTGGCATTCAGATAGAATGCGTTCATTCCTAAGTATAGCAGATATAAGCTATAAGGTTGGATTCCTTTTAACCTTCTGTGGTGTGTATTTGGTAGCGCCTTGACTTAGTAATTATAAGTCCTAGGTTCCAGTCCCGGTAGGGGTAAAAAATGATTCATGTTTTCACATATGTAATGTGCTTATTTGGTTATTGTATGACCCGAATGAGATTAGGAATTGAATTAAATGCTAAAATGAAGCCACGAGTGAGGTTGGGGAACCTGTAATATGAACATAGTGGCATTCAGAAAGAATGCGTTCATTCCTAAGTATAGCAGATATAAGCTATAAGGTTGGATTCCTTTTAACCTTCTGTGGTGTGTAGTTGGTAGTGCCTTGACATAGTAATTATAAGTCCTAGGCTCGAGTCCCGGTCGGGGTAAAAAATGATTCATGTTTTCACTTATGTAATGTGCTTATTTGGTTATTGTATGACCAGAATGAGATTGGGAATTGAATTATATGCTAAAATGAAGCCACGAGTGAGGTTGGGGAATCTGTAATATGAACATAGTGGCATTCAGATAGAATGCGTTCATTCCTAAGTATAGCAGATATAAGCTATAAGGTTGGATTCCTTTTAACCTACAGTGGTGTGTAGTTGGTAGCGCCTTGACTGAGTAATTATAAGTCCTAGGTTCGAGTCCCGGTCGGGGTGAAAAATGATTCATATATATATATATATATATATATATATATATATATATATATATATATATATATATATATATATATATATATATATATATATATATATATATATATATATATATATATATATATATATATATATATATATATATATATATATATATATATATATATATATATATATATATATATATATATATATATATATATATATATATATATATATATATATATATATATATATATATATATATATATATATATATATATATATATATATATATATATATATATATATATATATATATATATATATATATATATATATATATATATATATATATATATATATATATATATATATATAAATATATAAATATATATATATATATATATATATATATATATATATATATATATATATATATATATATATATATATATATATATATATATATATATATATATATATATATATATATATATATATATATATATATATATATATATATATATATATATATATATATATATATATATATATATATATATATATATATATATATATATATTTATATATATATATATATATATATATATATATATATATATATATATATATATATATATATATATATATATATATATATATATATATATATATATATATATATATATATATATATATATATATATATATATATATAGATATATATGGATTCGGTTTTTCGTCACAAACTCCCTTTTCTAATAAGGGCTAGGACGGTTGCCTTTTTACGAAGGACTTGTTTTGGCATATGTAATCGTTACCCTGAGTGGATGCCCTTACTAACCTCAGTCCGTGACGGCTCGCGCACCCTCGACCTGCCACCTCAGAGTCGCAGACGCTATATATATATATATATATATATATATATATATATATATATATATATATATATATATATATATATATATATATATATATAGATAGATAGATAGATAGATAGATAGATAGATAGATATCCATATGTTCCGGTTCCGGTTTTACGTCACGGACTCCCTTATCAACCAAGGGCTAGGACGGTTGCCTTCTTGCGAAGGACTTGTTTTGGCAAATGTAATCAATACGCTGAGTGCATGCCATTGCTAACCTCAGACCGTGACGGGGCGCGAACCCTCGACCTGACGCCTCAGAGTCGGAGACGTTACCGACTGAGCCACGGCGACTACAGATAGATATCTATATATATATATATATATATATATATATATATATATATATATATATATATATATATATATATATATAATATATATATATATATATATATATATATATATATATATATATATATATATATATATATATATATATATATATATATATATATATATATATATATATATATATATATATATATATATATATATATATATATATATATATATATATATATATATATATATATATATATATATATATATATATACGTTATATTGTTTAATGGGCATTTCCTACCATATATATATATATATATATATATATATATATATATATATATATATATATATATATGTATGTATATATATATATATATATATATATATATATATATATATATATATATATATATATATATATATATATATATATATATATATATATATATATATATATATATATATATATATATATATATATATATATATATATATATATATATATATATATATATATATATATATATGTATATATATATATATATATATATATATATATATATATATATATATATATATATATATATATATATATATATATATATATATATATATATATATATATATATATATATATATATATATATATATATATATATATGTATATATATATATATATATATATATATATATATATATATATATATATATATATATATATATATATATATATATATATATATATATATATATATATATATATATATATATATATATATATATATATATATATATATATATATATATATATATATATATATATATATATATATATATATATATATATATATATATATATATATATATATATATATATATATATATATATATGTATGTATATATATATATATATATATATATATATATATATATATATATATATATATATATATATATATATATATATATATATATATATATATATATATATATATATATATATATATATAAATATATATATAAATATGCCAAGGATTATCAGAAGATAAGATCAATACATTAAATTCTCTCACAGGAAAGAACAGCAGTCCGTCAGTTAATATAAATTTGGATGAGGAATATAACAATTTTGTCATGACTCTTAAGAATAGTCAGAGAGACTATATTCCCATGAAACATTGCAGATCAAGAAAAAATGACCCTAAATGGATGAACAATAGAATAAAGAATCTTATAGGTATTAAAAGAGGAATATACAGGAAACTAAAAAGAGGTGAAGAGCATATGAGGCAGCAATATATACAGTTAAACAGGGAAGTTAAAATGATAGTTAGAGAGTCGAAAAGAAAATATGAAGTTAGAATAGCAGGAGAAGCTAAAGAAAATCCTAAAGGGTTTTATCAACATTATCAAACAAAATTTAAGGAAAAAGTCGGACCAATTGAAGTAGCCAATGGCCATATCACAGATGACGATAAAGTGATGTGTATATGTTTATATTATTATTTCTTATCTGTATTTACCAATGAAAACTTGGAAAATATTCCGGAAGTAGAATCCATTTACAGAGACAGTCCCGATAAAATACTTAGTTCAATAAATATTACGAGAGAGGAGGTAATAAAAGAAATAGATAAATTAAAGGCTCATAAATCTCCGGGACCTGATGGAATATATGCTAGAATATTAAAGGAATGCAAGAAAGAGTTTAGTTGTCCACTAACTCCATTATTTAATAATTCAATAAAATTAGGATCGGTACCCATGGAGCGGAAATTGGCAGATGTGGTACCAATATTTAAAAAAGGAGAACGAGTTAAAAAGATTAATTATAGGCCGGTAAGTTTAACGTCAACAGTGGGTAAGATTCTAGAATCCATAATTGCAAATAAAATAAGGGCACATCTAGAATTACACAGACTGATAAAACTTTCACAACACGGGTTTCTTAAGGGTTTTTCGTGCCTTACAAACTTACTGTCTTTTTATTCAGAAGTTTACGAGGCAGTAGATTGTGGCAAAGAATATGATACAATATATCTAGATTTTAGCAAAGCTTTTGATAGAGTTCCTCACAAAAGTTTAGTTAAAAAGCTGGAAGCTCATGGTATAGGAGGAGCTGTTCTCAGATGGATCAAACAATGGTTAAAAGACAGAAAACAGAGGGTTTGCATAAATGGAGAGAAATCAGAGTGGGGCTCGGTTACTAGCGGGGTACCACAAGGCTCGGTACTGGGTCCCCTATTATTCATCGTATATCTAAATGATCTGGATTCGGATATCAGTAGTAACCTAAGTAAATTCGCAGACGACACTAAAATAGGTAGAACTATAAATGGAAAAGAAGACATTCATGCTTTACAGGAAGATCTAAATAGATTATCTGAATGGTCGGACAAATGGCAAATGGAATTTAATGTTGAAAAATGTAAAGTAGTTAAAATGGGTACTATAAAAGACAATACTAGTTATAAGCTAAACAACCATGAAATCATGAGTTCTCAGTGTGAAAGGGATTTTGGAGTTCTTGTGAGTAGTAGTCTTAAACCAAGAGAGCAATGCACAGCAGTCAGAAATAAAGCAAACAGAATTTTAGGATTTATCTCAAGAAGCGTTAGCAATAGGACGGAAAAAGCTATTTTGCA
>JAXCGZ010001949.1:117500-132500 GCA_037179515.1 Halocaridina rubra | reverse complement strand
GACACACATCTGCTTCCACTCCACCATTTGCAGCTATAACCGAGCCTAAATACTTAAACTGATTAACCTCCTCAAGTGTCTCTCCATTCAACATAACATTTAATCCAGCGACATCCTCATTTCTTGTACACCTCATAACCTTACTCTTTCCCACATTCACTCGCAGCTTCCTTCTCTCACACACCATTCCAAATTCTGACACTAACTGACACAGCTTTTCCTCTGAATCTGCCACCACCACAGTATCATCTGCAAACAGCAACTGATTCAGGTCCCACTCGTTATCATCCCCATTTACCATTCTCAAACCTCGACCATGCACTCGCTCATTCACCTCTCTTACAACTCCATCAATATAGAAATTGAACAGCCATGGTGACATCACACATCCCTGTCTCAGTCCCACACTCACTGGAAACCACTCACTCACTTCATTCCCTACCCTAACACAAGCTCTACTACCCTCATACAAACTCTTCACTGCATGCAACAATTTACCATTGATTCCATATAATCTCAAAACATTCCACATAGCCTCTCTATCAACTCTATCGTATGCTTTCTCCAGATCCAAAAATGCAAAATACACATCCTTACCCTTTGCTAAATATTTCTCACATAACTGCCTAACTATAAAAATCTGATCTATGCAACCTCTACCTCTCCTAAAACCACTCTGCACTTCTGCGATCACATATTCTGTCTTATCCCTAATCCTATTAACCAGTATCCTACCATACACTTTTCCTAGCACACTCAACAAACTTCTACCTCTAAAATTACTGCATTCATACATATCTCCCTTACCTTTGTATAGGGGCACTATACAGGCAATCACCCAATCCACTGGCACCAATGACAACATAAAGCATATATTAAACACTCTCACTAACCATTCCAATGCAGTCACACCCCCTTCTTTCAACATCTCCGCTCTCACACCATCCATTCCAGGTGCTTTACCTGCTTTCGCTTCATACAATGCCCTTTTCACCTCCTCTCTTGTAATCTCTCTCTCATTTTCATCTCCCATTACTGGCCTTTGAACCCCTCCCACTGCCACTATAGCTGCCTCTCTATCTTCCTTAACATTCAGCAAGCACTCAAAATATTCTGCCCATCTTTTCCTTGCATCGTTCCCTCTTAACATCTGTCCATTCACATCTTTCACTGTCTCTTCCATCCTCGATCCACCCTTCCTTGCTCTCTTCACTTCTTTCCAAAACTTCTTTTTATTCTCCTCATATGACCTCCTAAAATCCTGTCCCCACCTAACATTTGCCAACCTCTTCTCTTCCTCTATCTTCCGCTTGGTTTCCACAATTTTCTCCCTATATCTTTCATACTTCTCCCTACTTTTACACTGCAGCCATTCCTCAAAAGCCCTCTTTTTCTCTTCCACCTTCATTTTCACCCCTTCATTCCACCACTCGCTGCCCCTCCTAATGCCACCTCCAACAAACCTCTTTCCAAACACATCACTTGCATGTCCCACAAAACATTCTTTCATCAACCCCCATTCCTCCCCTAACTCCCCAACTCCTCTTTCTTTCACCCTGTCATATGCCACTCTCAACCTGTCCTGATATTCCTGCCTCTTCTCTGGCTTTTTCAACTCTTCCACCTTCACTATTTCCCTTCTACATCCCCCCACACTATTTCCCCACTCTTTTGCTACTACCACTTTTGCTTCAACCAAAAAATGATCAGACATCCCAGCAGCCACACCCCTGAATGCATGTACATCTTTCACTCTACCAATCATGCTCCTTGCTACCAACACATAATCCATCAATGCTCTTTCTTTCACTCTTCCATTTGCCACTCTCATCCATGTATACTTATTTATTAACTTCTTCTTAAATAAACTATTACCTATCACCAACTCTTGCTCCACACACATATCTAACAGTCTCTCGCCACTCTCATTCCCACCTGGTACCCCATACTTTCCTACAACACCTTCTATCTCTCCATCACCCACTCTGGCATTCAAGTCACCCAACACAACTACATAGTTCCTTCTACTCAGACCATCCACACATCTAGTTAACTCATTCCAGAATTCATCCCGCTCTTCCTCACTTCTGTCACATCCTGGCCCATACGCACTAACAAAAGCCCAACATTCCCTTCCTATCCTAGCCCTCACCCATATCAGCCTAGATGACACTTCTTTCCATTCCACTACCTGATTTACCATCCAATCACTCAGCAATAATGCCACACCTTCTCTCACTCTCCCCCTTTCAACCCCAGACACCCTACCCGTCACATCACCAAATGCCACTTCTCCTTTTCCTTTCATCTTCGTCTCACACAATGCCAATACATCCATCCTCCTCTTACCAAACATATATCCAATCTCACATCTTTTGCTCTCTATCGTACTACAACCACGCACATTTAGGCACCCCAAAACTAGAGTTTGGGGAGAAGTTATTCTCCCCTCTACTCCCCTTCTTCTTTGACGTCTCGCAGGAGGTTGATACAAGGGGGGGATTCCTAGTCCCCCCGCCCCGTCCACTTTTAGTTGCCTTTTACGACACGCAGGGAATACGGTGAGGCTATTCTTTGATATTGTGCCCGCCCCACAGGTGTGTGTGTGTGTGTGTGTTTGTGCGTGTAAATATATATATATATATATATATATATATATATATATATATATATATATATATATATATATATAATATAGAGAGAGAGAGAGAGAGAGAGAGAGAGAGAGAGAGAGAGAGAGAGAGAGAGAGAGAGAGAGAGAGAGTAAGGAAGCCCATCATTGAAACAAAACTTATAAATCAATGCTATATTTCGAATCCTAACTGGATCCCTTTTCTTGCACAGCTGGGAAAAAATAACAAAGATGGAGGAGACGTAAACTTAAGGACTCATGAGACCTGAGGGATTAAAAATTTTTATGATAACAGGACAGATCTAATCCAATCGAATTATCTTCAACAAAGAAGCCGCCAAGATCATTAAACCATTAACAAAGGAAAATGTTAATCCTTAAAATGATAAAGGATCAGATGGAAGATAACCCCCAACAAATTTTTATAATTAAAAGAATATTAATAAATAAATAAATTCTGCTTTTTTTACCCACATCAATGAACATAATCATCGGACTGATTGGAGTGGTGCCACTATGCTATTTAAAAGTACCTGTCATTTCAAACGGAAAGTTGTGGAATCTTCCCTCATTGAAATGAAGGACAATTTCAATCTATCTAGGGGGCAATGGACCCCTGACATAATTGATAAAGCCCTCCTGAAGCACTGCCTCAATGAAGTTATCCCTCAAGATAAACCCCCAACCAGATTGTAGTCATTATTGTGTATTTTGGTTGTATTAGGATTTATATATGTATTTCATTATGTATGCTCTTGCATATGGGGATGTGTGTACAGATATTGTTATATGTATATATCTATATGTGCATATTTATTAATATTCTTTTAATTATAAAAATTTGTTGGGGGTTATCTTCTTTCAGATCCTTTATCATTTTAAGGATTAACATTTCCCTTTGTTATTGGTTTAATGATCTTGGCGGCTTCTTTGCTGAAGATAATTCGTTTGGATTAGACCTGTCCTGTTATTATAAAACTTTTTAATCTCTCAGGTCTCATGACTCCTTTTGTTTACGTCTCCTCCATCTTTGTTATTTTTTCTCAGTTGTGCTTGAGAAGGGATCCAGTTAGGATCCGAAATATAGCATTGTTTTATAAGTTTTGTTTCACTGATGGGCTTCCTTACTATTTAGTGCTGTATGCTAACAGTTTGTACTTAGTTATTTATATATATATATATATATATATATATATATATATATATATATATATATATATATATATATATATATATATATATATATATATATATATATATATATATATATATATATATATATATATGTATATATATATATATATATATATATATATATATATATATATATATATATATATATATATATATATATATATATATATATATATATATATATATATATATATATATATATATATATATATATATATATATATATATATATATATATATATATATATATATATATATATATATATATATATATATATATATATATATATATATATATATATATATATATATATATATATATATATATATATATATATATATATATATATATATATATATATATATATATATATATATATATATATATATATATATATATATATATATATATATATATATATATATATATACATATAT
This sequence comes from Halocaridina rubra, assembly GCA_037179515.1. Classification (NCBI taxonomy): domain Eukaryota; kingdom Metazoa; phylum Arthropoda; class Malacostraca; order Decapoda; family Atyidae; genus Halocaridina; species Halocaridina rubra. Next base: position 128,236 of record JAXCGZ010001949.1, on the reverse strand, counting down.
ATTTATATATATATATATATATATATATATATATATATATATATATATATATATATATATATATATATATATATATATATATATATATATATATATATATATATATATATATATATATATATATATATATGTATATATGTATATATATATATATATATATATATATATATATATATATATATATATATATATATATATATATATATATATATATATATATATATATATATATACTCACACAAACACACTCACACACACACTTGAAAAAGCACATAGCTAAGCTTGAAAAAGTTCAAAGACATGCCACGAAACTGGTGCCAGAAATACGCAATCTCAGTTATGATGAGAGGCTGAGGGAATTAGACTTACCATCACTCGAAGCTAGAAGAGTGAGGGGGGATATGGTGACAGTCTTTAAACTCCTTCATGGTTATGATAGAGTGGATAGGGATCGATATTTTGATATGGCTGGCTCTACAACTAGAGGTCATAGTTTGAAGCTTCGTAAGAAAACTTCTTTGAAGGATGTAAGGAAATACTTTTTCAGTGTAAGAGTAGTTGATAATTGGAATTGGCTAAGCGAGGAGGTAGTTAATGCTATCTCAATCCATAGTTTTAAGGACAGGTATGATAAGTATCACTAAGTCTAAAATGGAAGCGATCAGGAGACGGGAAGATACGAGCTTTGGGCTCTTTCCCGTAAACACAATTAGGTAATCACAATTAGGTAATCACATATATATATATATATATATATATATATATATATATATATATATATATATATATATATATATATATATATATATATATATATATATATATATATATATATATATATACATAACCAAGCAAGTACATCACATATGTGAAAACATGAATCATTTTTTACCCCGACCGGGTCTCGAACCTTGGACTTATAATTACTAAGTCAAGGCGCTACCAACTACACACCACAGAAGGTATAAAAGGAATCCAACCTTATAGCTTATATTTGCTATACTTAGGGATGAACGATTCTATCTGAATGCCACTATGTTCATATTACAGATTCCCCAGTGAGGACGTGCTTCCAGTAGCTCTAGTCTTGACCATACTTAGTACTATGGAGAGTGGTGGTGTTCTTTGTGCTGGTGGTGTAGTGGTGTTGGTGGTGGTGTCGTTGTTGGTGCTGTTTGTGGGTGTGCTGGGGATTTGTCTGCATCTGACGCAAGCAAACTCATTTTTAATTTAAGAAATAAGTTGGCCGCAGTCAGGCAGGAGGTCAGATCCTTAGCAGAGGAGAACAGGGATCTGAGAGGTAAGGTAGAGGTGTTAAGCAGGAAGGGACAATTGAATAGTGAAGAGACTGGAAAGTTGTGAATAAGAGTTCAACGAATATGGTTCTTAAGAAAAATTATACTTTTCGACTACAAGTTGCTAATTCATTTAGTTCACTTAGAGATGAATGTGACAGTGGCGGCAGTAATTCTTCAGGACCCATAGAGTCAGATAGGTGTACTAGCTATCATAGAAATGGAAGTGGGAAAAGCTCTCAGGTCAAGAAACTAGGTAAGTCTCCCAAGGTCGGAGTAACCCATCCTCCGGATAAGTCTCGTTCTCTGGTAATTGTAGGGGATTCACTATGCAGATATGTAGACAGGAAACTCAGGCATAGAGTTAGAGGGAAATATTTTTTCCCTGGAGCAGGTATGAAGAAGGTGGGTGAGTCAATAAATAGCTGGATTGAGGATAAAGATGTTTTTTGTTTGATAGCTGGTGGAAATGACGTGCAGGATGGTAGAAGTTAGGAGCTGATTAGGTTGTATAGACAAGCCCTAGATAAGATCAGGAAAAGGGGTGCAGTTCCTGTGAAGTGTGGTATTCTCCCTAGGCTTAGCCAAAGTTCAGAGTGGTGGTCTCGAGCTATGGGAGTAAATGCTAGGATGGAAGTCTTCTGTCGGGAGAATAATATAGGTTTTATAGACGGGTGGGATCACTTCACTAGTTGTAAGCATATGTATGCAAGGGATGGAGTGCATCTTTCTAATTCAGGTGTCTCGGTATTGGCTGGTATGATAGACAGAGCGGTAGGGGGGTTTTGTTAGATACAAATAATGAAATAAATAATACTTGTGCAGAGAAATTAGTCAGTAAGGGTTCAGTAAATAGTGGGTCAAATAACTGGGAGTTTAAGGATAATAACCATTTGTTACATAGAACAAATATTAACAAAAAGAATAGCCACAAGAAGGGTAAACCTAGAGAAAGTTTAAAAGTATATTATACAAATAGCCGTAGTTTAGGTAACAAGATAGAAGAACTGAGCCATAGTATGTAGTGAGAGACCGGATATAATATGCATTAGTGAAAGTTGGATTAATTTAGAAAGCAAACACCTTAAAGCTGAGTACATAATTACAGGATATAAACTTTATAATGCGGATCGCAGTGCAGATAGAAGAGGGGGAGGGGTAATTATGTATATTAAAGATAGCCTCAGAAGCTGCATTAAGTCTGGAATTTAGACAAATCTAAATTCAGAAACCTTATGGGTTGAAATTAAAAATAATATAGAAAGTCTAGTTGTAGGAGTAGTCTACAGACCACCTGATCTAGATAATATAAAGTCGCAAGTTATATACGATGAAATATCTAAAGTGACCAGGTCAAATAGAGTTTGCATTGTAGGCGATTTTAATTTTAGAAATATTAACTGGGAAACCATAACAGGTGATAGTAGCTCTAAGGAGTTTTTGGAAGTAGTAGAAGACAATTTCCTTTCTCAGCATGTACTTGAAGCAACACGGGGGGTGAATATACTAGATTTAGTTCTTAGTAATAGAGAGAATATGGTTACAAATTTAGAAGTTGATGAACCATTGCGCAACAGTGACCATGATTCCATTAGATTTAACATAATTTTCAAGGAAACTAGAAAGGAAAACAAGAATATTGTTCCAAACTTTAGAGCAGGAGATTTTGAGGGCTTAAAAACTAAATTATCTAATGAAGTATGGGAAGGGATTTCTGGGGGTACAGATGTGGGTAGTTAATCCAGCAGGTCAGGTCACAGGTAGCAGATTACCCCGAAAATTGAGTACCACAGGCCAAGGATTATCACAAGATAAGATCAGTACAGTAAATTCTCTCACAGGAAAGAACAGCAGTCCGTCAGTTAATATAAATTTTAATGAGGAATATACTAATTTTGTCATGACTCTTAAGAATAGTCAGAGAGACTATATTCCCATGAAACATTGCAGATCAAGAGAAAATGACCCTAAATGGATGAACAATAGAATAAAGAATCTTATAGGTATTAAAAGAGAAATATACAGGAAACTAAAAAGAGGTGAAGGGCAGGTGAGGCAGCAATATATACAGTTAAACAGGGAAGTTAAAAAGATAGTTAGAGAGTCGAAAAGAAAATACGAAGTTAGAATAGCAGGAGAAGCTAAAGAAAATCCTAAAGGGTTTTATCAACATTATCAGACAAAATTTAAGGAAAAAGTCGGACCAATTGAAGTAGCCAATGGCCATATCACAGATGACGATAAAGTGATGTGTACATGTTTAAATGATTATTTCTTATCTGTATTTACCAATGAAAACTTGGAAAATATTCCGGAAGTAGAATCCATTTACAGAGACAGTCCCGATAATATACTTACTTCAATAAATATTACGAGAGAGGAGGTAATAAAAGAAATAGATAAATTAAAGGCTCATAAATCTCCTGGACCTGATGGAATATATGCTAGAATTTTAAAGGAATGCAAGGAAGAGCTTAGTTGTCCACTAACTGCATTATTTAATAATTCAATAAAATTTGGATCGGTACCCATGGAGTGGAAATTGGCAGATGTGGTACCAATATTTAAAAAGGGAGAACGAATTAAAAAAATAATTATAGGCCGGTAAGTTTAACGTCAACAGTGGGTAAGATTCTAGAATCCATCATTGCAAATAAAATAAGGGCACATCTAGAATTACACAGACTGATAAAACTTTCACAACACGGGTTTCTTAAAGGTTTTTCGTGCCTTACAAACTTACTGTCTTTTTATTCAGAAGTTTACGAGGCAATAGATTGTGGCAAAGAATATGATACAATATATCTAGATTTTAGCAAAGCTTTTGATAGAGTTCCTCACAAAAGATTAGTTAAAAAGCTGGAAGCTCATGGTATAGGAGGAGCTGTTCTCATATGGATCAAACAATGGTTAAAAGACAGAAAACAGAGGGTTTGCATAAATGGAGAGAAATCGGAGTGGGGCTCGGTTACTAGCGGGGTACCACAAGGCTCGGTACTGGGTCCCCTATTATTCATCGTATATCTAAATGATCTGGATTCGGATATCAGTAGTAACCTAAGTAAATTCGAAGACGACACTAAAATAGGTAGAATTATAAATGGAAAAGAAAACATTCATGCTTTACAGGAAGATCTAAATAGATTATCTGAATGGTCGGACAAATGGCAAATGGAATTTAATGTTGAAAAATGTAAAGTAGCTAAAATGGGTACTATAAAAGACTATACTAGTTTTTTTTTTTTAAGAGTGTGACACCGGGACAGGCAGAAATTGCCCTCATCAACAAAGGCCCGGGCACGAGAAAATACCAAGACAAAGGAAAAGAAAAAGGTTAAGGGCAAGGCAGAGATGAGGTAATGTCACACAAAGGAAAACGACAGACAGAAAAAACAGTCAAAGTAAAGAGGACCCAGAGATATGGAGGACTAGGCTCTGAGATGATGATAGATCTGCTTTTTGAAGGATGAAAGGTCATAAGAACTAGGAAAGACAGAAGGAGGAAGAGAGTTCCAGAGTCTGGAGGTAGATGGGAAGAAGCAGTCGCTGCACCGACCAATCCGCGAGCTACAAATCTCCATACAGTGAGAGAGCTAAATAACCATGAAATCATGAGTTCTCAGTGTGAAAGGGATTTGGGAGTTCTTGTGAGTAGTAATCTTAAACCAAGAGAGCAATGCACAGCAGTCAGAAATAAAGCAAACAGAATTTTAGGATTTATCTCAAGAAGTGTTAGCAATAGGACGGAAAAAGTTATTTTGCAGCTCTATCTTGCATTAGTTAGGCCCCATTTAGATTATGCTCTGCAATTCTGGTCACCCTATTATAGGATGGAAATTGAATCCTTGGAGAAAGTGCAGCGAAGAATGACCAAGATGATTCACAATATCAGAAATCTACCATATGAGGACAGATTAAAAAAACTTAATCTACATTCCCTAGAGAGGCGAAGAGTTAGGGGGGATATGATTGAAGTGTATAAATGGTTTAAAGGGATTAACAAGGGAGATATTAATAAAGTTTTAAAAATTCATGATCAAACCAGAACTCGTAATAATGGATTTCAGCTTGATAAATTTAGGTTCAGAAGGGAAATTGGTAAAAATTGGTTTGGTAATAGAGTAGCTGATGCATGGAAGAGGCTTCCTAGTAGGATAGTAAATGCCAATACCTTAGACACCTTCAAATGTAGATTAGATAGACATATTACAGAGGTAGGGTGGGTATGAATAGGTTAGTGCTTATTAGAAAAATCATAAAAAGAAAAATAGAATAAATAAATAGAGTAGAATAGAATAGGTTAGACATGCTGAAAATACCATTAAAAAATGGAGCTGCCTCGTGTGTGCCAGTAGGCATGTAGCAGTGTCCCCTATTCTTATGTTCTTATGTTCATTTTAGCATTTAATTCAATTCCCAATCTCATTCGGGTCATACAATAACCAAGCAAGCACATTGCATATGTGAAAACATGAATCATTTTTTACCTCGACCGGGATTCGAACCTAGGACTTATAATTACTAAGTCAAGGCGCTACCAACTACACACCACAGAAGGTACAAAAGCAATCCAACCTTATAGCTTATATCTGCTATACTTAGGTATGATTATTCATGTTTTCACATATGTAATGTGCTTAATTGGTTATTGTATGACCCGAATGAGATTGGGAATTGAATTAAATGCTAATATGAAGCCACGAGTGTGGTTTGGGAATATGTAATATGAACATAGTGGCATTTAGATATAATGCGTTCATCCCTAAGTATAGCAGATATAAGATATAAGGTTGGATTCCTTTTATACCTTCTGTGGTGTGTAGTTGGTAGCGCCTTGACTTAGTAATTATAAGTCCTTGGTTCGAGTCCCGGTCGGGGTAAAAAATGATTCATGTTTTCACGTATGTAATGTGCTTGCTTGGTTATTGTATGACCCGAATGAGTTTGGGAATTGAATTAAATGCTAAAATGAAGCCACGAGTGAGGTTGGGGAATCTGTAATATGAACATAGTGGCATTCAGATAAAATGCATTCATCCCTAAGTATAGCAGATATAAGCTATATGGTTGGATTCCTTTTATACCTTCTGTGGTGTGTAGTTGGTAGCGCCTTGACTTAGTAATTATAAGTCCTAGGTTCGAGTCCCTGTCGGGGTAAAAAAAATATTCATGTTTTCACAAATGTAATGTGCTTGGTTACTGTATGACCCGAATGAGATTGGGAATTGAATTAAATGCTAAAATGAAGCCACGAGTGAGGTTGGGGAATCTGTAATATGAACATAGTGGCATTCAGATAGAATGTGTTCATCCATAAGTATAGCAGATATAAGCTATAAGGTTGGATTCCTTTTATACCATCTGTGGTGTGTAGTTGGTAGCGCCTTGACTTAGTAATTATAAGTCCTAGGTTCGAATCCCGGTTGGGGTAAAAAATTATTCATGTTTTCACATATGTAATGTGCTTATTTGGTTATTGTATGACCCGAAAGAGATTGGGAATTGAATTAAATGTTAAAATGAAGCCACGAGTGAGGTTGGGGAATCTGTAATATGAACATTGTGGCATTCAGATGGAATGCGTTCATCCCTAAGTATATCAGATATAAGCTATAAGGTTGGATTCCTTTTATACCTTCTGTGGTGTGTAGTTGGTAGCGCCTTGACTTAGTAATTATAAGTCCTAGGTTCGTGTCCCGGTCGGGGTAAAAAATTATTCATATATATATATATATATATATATATATATATATATATATATATATATATATATATATATATATATATATATATATATATATATATATATATATATATATATATATATATATATACATACATACATACATACATACTTACATACACACATACATACATACACACACACACACAGGCACTGAGGACATGAGGAGGAACTATCGGAAAGGAGATTACATCAAAATGAATGAGCTTTTTGCAGTTATTGACTGGAGAACCTTATTTTACAACAAATCTGTACAAGAAATGTATGACATCTTTTGTGAGAAATATAGGAAGATAGTAGATTGCTGCATACCTGTCACCAAAGTAGGTGTAATTCATGCCAGAGAGTAATGGTTCGATAATGGGTGTAAAAGAGCTAAGGAATGGAGAGACAAATGCTGGAAAAGGTATAGGAGGAGAAAAAACATAAATGTCTGGCAAACCTACAAAAGAGCAAGAAATGACTACCTAAGTAAAAGGAGAGAGGCAGAGAGAGACTATGAGAGGGACATCACCAGGAAGGCTAAAGAAAATCCCAAGCTTTCCCACAGCTTTATCAGAGGAAAACTGAAGGTAAAAGAACAGGTTTTAAGGCTAAAGAGAGCGGATGGAAGCATCACTGAGACGGATGAAGAGATCTGCAAAGAATTGAACAAGGAGTTTCAGTCAGTATTTACAGTAGAAAATACCCCACACCCTCAGATTGCAGTGATAGAAGCTCAAGGGCCGGTATTAGAGAACATCAACCTTACAGCCACAGAGGTATGCAAAGCGCTGATGGATTTAGATGTTCATAAAGCTACAGGTCCCGATGACATATCCCCTCATGTGCTTAAAAAATGCGCAAACACAATATCAGTGGCACTAAGTATCATATTTAAGGAGTCACTGGAGTCGGGGGAGATTCCAAGATGCTGGAAACAAGCAAATGTGATACCTATCTTCAAAAAGGGAAGGAGGGATACGGCTCTGAACTATAGACCAGTTTCCTTGACCAGCATAGTTTGCAAAGTTATGGAGAAACTACTAAGGAAACATATCTCTCTTCACTTGGAATCCTTCAACTTTTTGTCAGTGAGGCAACATGGCTTCAGAGAAGGTAGATCAACAGTAACAAACTTATTAGAATTTTATGATGAGGTAAGCCAAATCTTACAGGAAAGAGAGGGCTGGGCAGATTGCATATTCCTAGACTTCCAGAAAGCGTTTGACACTGTTCCACATGGGAGACTTATTAGGAAGCCGCAATCAATGGCTTGTATAAGTGGAAATGTTTTGGAATGGATAAAAACTTACTTAGAAGGAAGGGAACAGAGGGTTAGAGTAAGACACTCAGTGTCTGAATGGAGAAGAGTTAGTAGTGGAGTTCCACAGGGTTTAGTTTTAGGGCCACTTTTGTTCCTTGTATATGTAAATGACCTACCAGAGTCTGTAAATTCATTCATGAATATGTTTGCAGATGATGCAAAGATTGTGAAGAAAGTAAAAAAACGAGAACAATGGTAGAGAACTTCAGGAGGATCTAAATAATCTGCATGAGTGGTCAGAAAAGTGGCTAATGAAATTCAATACTTCAAAATGTAAGGTAATGAGAATGGGTACAAGTGCAAGAAGGCCCAAGCTTGACTACTCGGTGGCTGGAGTACAACTTCAAGAGACAGAAAATGAGAGAGATCTAGGAGTAAACATACTGGCAGATTTGTCTCCAGAAATACATATAAATGGCATAGTAAGGGCAGCATATGCATTCTTCTCAAATGTAAGGGTAGCCAAAACTCGAGTATGCAGCCCCCTTTTGATTTCCGCACTTGAAAAAGCACATAGCTAAGCTTGAAAAAGTTCAAAGTCATGCCACGAAACTGGTGCCAGAAATACGCAATCTCAGTTATGATGAGAGGCTGAGGGAATTAGACTTACCATCACTCGAAGCTAGAAGAGTCAGGGGGGATATGGTGACAGTCTTTAAATTCCTTCATGGTTATGATAGAGTGGATAGGGATCGATATTTTGATATGGCTGGCTCTACAACTAGAGGTCATAGTTTGAAGCTTCGTAAGAAAACTTCTTTGCAGGATGTAAGGAAATAGTTTTTCAGTGTAAGAGTAGTTGATAATTGGAATTGGCTAAGCGAGGAGGTAGTTAATGCTATCTCAATCCATAGTTTTAAGGACAGGTATGATAAGTATCACTAAGTCTAAAATGGAAGCGATCAGGAGACGGGAATATACGAGCTTTGGGCTCTTTCCCGTAAACACAATTAGGTAATCACAATTAGGTAATCACACACACACACACACACACACACACACACACACACACACACACACACATATATATATATATATATATATATATATATATATATATATATATATATATATATATATATATATATATATATATATATATATATATATATATATATATATATATATATATATATATATATATATATATATATATATATATATATATATATATATATATATATATATTTACAATTGTCTCATATTTGTATCCCTGACTTGGATTCGAACTTAATACATACAATTACTGTGCCAAGCGCTACTAACTACACCACTGAAGGTCTAAAAAAGAAACTTATCTTTAAAGAAACTGCTATGTTAGGAATGAACGCATTCGTTATGAATGCAATTTTCTTCATATTACTCCTTCTAATCTATTGGATTTTCTTATGTCATCCAGGCTTTATTGGTATTGTACACAATTGTTGTAGCATAAATATATATATATATATATATATATAGCATATATATATATATATATATATATATATATATATATATATATATATATATATATATATATATATATATATATATATATATATATATGAAATTATATATATATATATATATATATATATATATATATATATATATATATATATATATATATATATATATATATATATATATATATATATATATATATATATATATATATATATATATATATATATATATATATATATATATATATATATATATATATATATATATATATATATATATATATATATATATATATATATATATATATATATATATATATATATATATATATATATATATATATATATATATATATATATATATATATATATATATATATATATATATATATATATATATATATATATATATATATATATATATATATATATATATATATATATATATATATATATATATATATATATATATATATATATATATATATATATATATATATATATATATATATGTATATATATATATATATATATATATATATATATATATATATATATATATATATATATATATATATATATATATATATATATATATGTAAATGGATGGGAGGAAATCTCCTGATATATATATATATATATATATATATATATATATATATATATATATATATATATATATATATATATATATATATATATATATATATATATATATATATATATATATATATATATATATATATATATATATATATATATATATATATATATATATATATATATATATATATATATATATATATATATATATATATATATATATATATATATATATATATATATATATATATATATATATATATATATATATATATATATATATATATATATATATATATATATATATATATATATATATATATATGTTACAGTTAATATGT
>JAXCGZ010001949.1:112500-115000 GCA_037179515.1 Halocaridina rubra | reverse complement strand
CAAATAAGATCTTTGGAGGAAGCAAATAAAGCACAAGGGCAGGAGAGAAAGGAACTAGAAAAAAGAATAAAAAAGCTGGAAGGGGAAAAGAGTCAACTAGAATCTAGAATTTCTAAACAAGAAGATAAAAACAAACAGCTGAATGATAACCTAAAGGAATTAGATGTTAGTTCACTGCTCTCTTCTGAGAGAGACGAGATTGCTGCTTGGAATGTCCAGATTAAGGAAAACATTGAACAGTTCAGAAAAGAGTTCCAGGAGCTGAATATGGAAAATGATGCCATGAAAACTTCCTTTGCTGATGCACTAAAGGGGAATGTGGCAGTAAAAGAGGCTGTAAAGGTGGTGGCACTGGAAAACATACAAACAGTTGACTATAAAGAGACAGTAATCGAAAAAATGAAAGACGTTGTGATGGAAAGGGCAAACCCACTCATCAGACAGGCACTTGATAAGGAGAAGACAGTGGTAATCTCAGGCATAAGCGAGTCCCAGGAGCCAACATGGCAGGGGAGACTTGAAGAAAATAAAGCTAGGGTTGTAGACCTGATAAGAAAGCTTGGAGTAGTATGTGGTCCTGATGATATTGTAAACATACACCAACTAGGTAAATATTCGAGGGAAGGAAAGCCGAGACCAACAAAAGTAACCTTTGAGAGAGGGGAAACATGTAGGGAAATATTGTTGAGAAAAAAAACTAAAAGACCTTCAAGAATTCAAAGAAGTGTTCATTAGACAATACAGAACACAGGAAGAGATGGGAAAGATCAAAAACTTGTTGCAAGAGGCAAGAAGGTTAAATGATGAAAGAAATGAAGAAGAGAAGAAAAATTTTCATTACAGAGTTCTTCCAGACAAAGGGGAGATAAAGAAGATAATGACAGAAGATCAGGGGATGGGGCCTCATTAAGATTGTTATACACAAATGCTGATGGATTAGCTGGTAAGGCAGCAGAATGAAAAGATAGGATTCACAACAGTAAGGCAGATATAGTAGCAATTACAGAGACTAAGTTGAGTGAGGACATAAACAGTGTCACAGTTTTTCCTAAGGGTTTCAGAATACTAAGGGTTGAAAGATCTGAGAGGACTGGTGGAGGGATAGCACTGCTCATAAGTGAAAGGATTCAAGTCGAAGAAATAAACTTGGCTATAGAAAGTGAGTTCAAGGAATTTCTTGTTGCTCGCATAAATACTGGGTCAGAGAGCATTATAATAACTGTTGTATACAACCCACCAAGGAACCAAAATAGGCTTGAAGTTTATGAGGAAAGTCATATAGGTACTATTGAAGTCATAAACTCAGTTGTTAACATGGCACGGGAAAAAAAATGTAGGATTTTGATTATGGGAGACTTTAATCATAAAGAGATAGATTGGATAAATCTTGACCCACACAGTGGTGAGGACTCATTCGGGGCAAGATTCCTAGATTGCGTACAAGGGAATTTCCTACACCAACATGTAATGGAACCAACAAGGGCCAGGGGTGGGGATGAGCCATCACTACTTGATCTAGTGTTCACAGATAATGTGTTGGATATTGAAAAAATTGAGTATGAACCACCAATTGGAAAGAGTGACCACTGTGTGTTGTTGATGGAGTATATCATTGAAGATATTCTTCCTGAGAGTAGAGGTACTGAGGACATGAGGAGGAACTATCGGAAAGGCGATTACATCAAAATGAATGAGCTTTTTGCAGTTATTGACTGGAGAACCTTATTTTACAACAAATCTGTACAAGAAATGTATGACATCTTTTGTGAGAAATATGGGAAGATAGTAGATTGCTGCATACCTGTCACCAAAGTAGGTGTAATTCATGCCAGAGAGAAATGGTTCGATAATGGGTGTAAAAGAGCTAAGGAGTGGAGAGACAAATGCTGGAAAAGGCATAGGAGGAGAAAAAACATAAATGCCTGGCAAACCTACAAAAGAGCAAGAAATGACTACCTAAGTAAAAGGAGAGAGGCAGAGAGAGACTATGAGAGGGACATCACCAGGAAGGCTAAAGAAAATCCCAAGCTTTCCCACAGCTTTATCAGAGGAAAACTGAAGGTAAAAGAACAGGTTTTAAGGCTAAAGAGAGCGGATGGAAGCATCACTGAGACGGATGAAGAGATCTGCAAAGAATTGAACAAGGAGTTTCAGTCAGTATTTACAGTAGAAAATACCCCACCCCCTCAGATTGCAGTGATAGAAGCTCAAGGGCCGGTATTAGAGAACATCACCCTTACAGCCACAGAGGTATGCAAAGCGCTGATGGATTTAGATGTTCATAAAACTAAAGGTCCCGATGACATATCCCCTCATGTGCTTAAAAAATGTGCAAACACAATATCAGTGGCACTAAGTATCATATTTAAGGAGTCACTGGAGTCGGGGGAGATTCCAAGATGCTGGAAACAAGCAAATGTGATACCTATCTTCAAAAAGGGAAGGAGGGATACGGCTCTGAACTATAGACCAGTTTCCTTGACCAGCATAGTTTGCAAAG
>JAXCGZ010001949.1:100000-107500 GCA_037179515.1 Halocaridina rubra | reverse complement strand
ATATACATATGTGTCATTCCCCCTTGTAAGAGGGGTGGCCGAGCCAAGAAATGCGCATTCATCGCGATCCACACAAATCTTAACCACTCCTCTCAGCTCCTTGGGGATAAAGGGTTGCCATGCCTCCCCCCTTCCACCCTGCTTGGGTCACCCACAAGATATGTGGGCAAGGATATTCTACAATTAGGCCCGACAGCTGCAGCTGGTTTACCCCCACCGTTTCATCACATGGCAACTCCCCTCCCACCCGTCTATCACAGTTCACTGAGCTAGCAGGTCCGATAAATCCCTTTGGACTGCGTCCTAAATGCATAATCATCTTCCACTCATTCCTATGCACACACTCTTCCCTGTTCTGCTGACATTCCATGTGCATTCATTGCTCTTTTCACGCCATCCATCCATCTCATTCTAGGTCTCTCTCTTGACCTAACTCCAATCACTCCTGCACTCCACACTCTTTTCACTATTTGTTCATTACTCATCCTTTCCATGTGTCCAAACCAACTCAAAACTCTCTGATCTGACCTATCTTACAGCTTCATTCCAATACCCGTTCTCTGTCTGATATCCTCATTTCTTACAATATCTATTCTAGATACACCATTCATACCTCTCAAACACCTCATCTCCATTACATTCAACTTGTTCCTGTCATCCTCTCTCTCATTCCAAGTCTCTGCTCCATACAATGTGGTCGGCACATAACACTTTCTAAATTCCTTCTCTTTGCATTCATTCCCAAATATCTGTTTCTCATTACACTTTTCAACCTACCCAGACATTTACTTGCTTCCCTCATTCTGTGATTTATCTCTACATCCATTCATCCACTCCTTGATACATGCGACCCCAGATTCTTTAAACTTTCAACTTCTTCAACCCACTCCCCATTCACTCCTACATTCAGTCTGCCAACATTAACACTCCTCGTGCATCTCATGACATTATTTATACCAATACTCACCCGCAACCTCACTCTGTCACAAAACTAATAAACTAAGTCTCTAAATGATTCAATTCATTCTCAGTATCAGCAGCCAGTACAGTATCATCTGCAAATAGCAAATGATTCAATTTCCACAAAATTCCATCCTCATCCACTAGCTCCAAGCCTCTGTCTAATACTCATTCATTTAGTTCCCTTACCACTCCATCCATATGCACATTAAACAACCATGGCGACATTATACAACCTTGACAAAACCCTACATTTACCTCAAACCAATTATTCATACCATCCCCAACTTTCATGCATGCTCTACTATTCATGTAAAAATCTTCACCGCATTCAATAAACTTCCACTTATTCCATACAATCATAACACCCTCCACAGCCCCTCTTTTTCTACCCTGTATCAGATGTATTAAAAATAATTGAGAATCAACACTCCTCCCTTATTCTGTATTGTTTTTTGTTAAATCTACTTTCTGTAGTAATGTGGAGGATGACATTTTGTGTACTTCTGTCTTCTTCCCGCCTTCCTGCTAGAATGGAAAGTCACCATGATTTTCGACTAGTGTTATTTTTACTAATAAACATGTATTTCAGGATTACACATGTTATTTAATGCATTATTATAATCTTAAGGCTAATATATTTCAATGGCGACATATGTTTAATTGGAACAACTCATGATTTTCCAAGGAAGAATCGATTCAATAGGCTAGCCTAGGCAATCGTCATGGGAGCTGGGAACGGGAAGCCTAGCCTACCTCCGAGTTAGCCTACAGTATTTTGCAAGTTCGATACCTACCCGACAGCAATAATTTAGTTCAGTATATGACTGGCATAGTTTATAGGCCACATAGACCACACAGAATTCCTACAGCAGAAGGATGATGACGTTAAAGAAGCCATCGATACCAGAATTCAATTCTGAGAAGCTGAATCTCAATTGTTGGCTGGATCTGTTCACCATAAACTGTAGGGTTAACGAAATTGATGAAGAGAATGCCAAAAGAGCACTAATGCTATCATCGGTAGGATTGGATACTTTCTCTCCATTTTGTAAATTAACAGCTCCTAAGCTGCCTTCTACTGTTCCATTTACTGATCTAGTATCTGTTTTACTGTCTCATTTCACAGCTAAGCCTAGTTATCATAGGGCTTTTTGTGATTTCCTGCAGAGGAAAAAGAAAGGGAAAGAGACAGTTAAAGAGTATAATGTTGAGTCAAAATAGCTAGCCCAGCGGTGTGACTTTAATGATGATTTTGACAGACATTTGAAAGAGCAGTTACTTGTAGGTATTAATCAAGAAATTTATTTCAAAATATTACTTGCAGATTCCTTTGGTTTTAAAGCAATATTCTCCAGATATTTATTGGCAAAGGTTATAAATTTAGAAACTGCTTATTTAACTGACAATAGGCCTACAGCAAATACTTCTGCAGTAAATAAAATAAAATAAGAAAATAACAGTTTTGGTGCTAAAGCAAAACAGAGGAACCAAAATATCAAAACTTATGGTAAGTGCCGTCATTGTGGATGTGGTAATCATCAGTCAGATAAATGTAAGGTTAAGGATGCTACATGTTATTCTTGTAAAATAAATAGGCCATGTTAGTAGAGTATGTTTTAAAAAGAAAATGAAAGGTAAGCAAGTCCATTCAATTAATGATGTAGACTTAAACAAGCCTACACGGGAATGAAATATTTCAAAATACCTATGATTTACTTAAACTTTTTGAAGAAAATTTAAATTTTGTGGAGTCAATGGAGTATTATGAAAAACCATATCATGAATCCATGGTATTATATGGTATTCCTATTAAATTTGAGCTAGATACAGGTAGTGGGGCATCCACTATTTCTAAGCATGATGCGATAAAATTAAAGTTGTCTCCCTTTCCAACCAGAAATTGGCTAGCAAATTATGATAAATTAGAAATTAAAGTTTATAGAGATATTAAATGTGATGTTTCTTTCAATGACAAATTTGTTAAAGGACAAAAATTTTATGCTGTTGATAATGATTTTAATCTGGCAGGTAGGTATTTAATGAAAAAGCTGAATTATAAGTGGGTACAAATTGATGCTCTACGTGAGAGTAAACAGGAAGGGTGTATTTCTATTTTAAATAATTATCTTGTTACAGATTGTTTAACTATATTTCATAATTATAGAGTTGATGAAAATTCCCCAATAACAAATTATGAGTGTCAGCTATGCTTAAAAGAAAATGCAGTGCCTAAGTACTTTAAAGCTCGTTCAGTGCCTTACCACTTTAAGAGTAAAATTGAGAAAGTGCTGCAAGATATGGAAAATGACAAAATAATTAGTAAGGTTGAGCATGCTGGAGATTGGTCAAGTCCAATTGTACCTGTAATGAAATCTAATGGTGAAATAAGAATTTGTGTAAATTCTAAATATCAATACGCAGACTTGTGTTAATACTTCTCCATTACTAAAATTAGAGGATATTTTAGCTAATTTAGGTTCTTGGCAGTATAAGACTAAATTAGACTTGAAAAATGCGTATTTACAATTAGCTGTTATGAGGATTCCCAACAGTACCTTGTAATGAATACACATCGGGGTTTGCATAAATTTCATAGATTACCTTTTGGTTTGTCATCGGCACCTGGCATTTTTCAGACTTATTACTGAATTATTGAAAAATTTTGATGGAGTCCAGGTATTTCTAGATTATATTATTGTTGTTAGTTCTACTCAGGAAGAACATGACCAAAGGATATATAAAGTGTTATCAGTTTTACAAAACAGAAATGTAAAACTAAATAAAGAAAAATGAATTATTAGTGCTAAAGAAGTACCATACCTAGGATACATACTGAGTAGGGATGGCATTAAACCTGATGCCAAGAATATGTAAGCAATTTTGGAAGTTCCGATTCCAAATTCTGTTTATTCACTAAAATCTTTTTTGGGATTATGAACTTATAATAGATGTGTTCCTCAATTTAGTACTATTTTATGCCACAGAAAAATGCTAAGTTTAATTGGTCAGCTGTACATGAAAAAGCTTTTAATGGTATCAAAAAAGCTCTTGCAAGTGCTAATACTCAATATAATTTTAATTCTAAGGCTATGTTGATACTAGAAGTGTATGCAAGTCCTATGGAGTAGGAGCAGTTCTCAAACAAGAATTTCAGGGTAAAATTTCTACTATTGCATTTAAAAGTAGAAAACTGCCAAAAGCATAATGCAATTATTCAGAGATTGATAAAGAAGCTCTGACAATAGTTTTTCGTGTTAAAATGTTTTCTGATTTTCTTTTGGGTAAAGAGTTTGTTATAAAAAACAGATCATAAACCTTTAGTTCATTTTTTTCAACCCTAGTAAGAGCATTCCACATTTATCAAATGCCAGAATTCAAAGATGGACAATATTTCTCTCAGCATTTAAATTTAAGATAGATCACATAAAGGGTGAAGATAATATTATTGCTGATGCTCTTAGTAGGTTTCTTTTAGATTGGGAATATACAGATTTCCATGTACCAGGTAAATATGTAATCTTTATAAATATTGTTGATAATGGTTCTTTGGACTTTGAAGTTGTAAGAGAATGTACAGAGGACACATTGCTGTGCAGAGTAAGAGAATTTATGAAAAATGGTTTTCCCATTGTAAAAGATGTGGAAGATTGTGTATTACCTTTTTATAGAATTAAGCAGGATCTTCCTAAGCATGAAGATGTCTTACTGTATAGGAATCGTATAGTTGTTCCTGAAATCCTAAGAAAACGTGTTATGGATATACTTCATGATAGTCACAAGGGAATTGCTGCCATGAAAGCAAAAGCAAGGTCTTTTGTATATTGGCCCAGTGTGGACCAAGATATTAATGAAATGACATCAAATTGTGCACTTTGTGTTACTAATCTTAAACCTAAGGTCATACCTCCTTTGTCATGGCCTACTGTGGATATACCTTTGCATGCTGAATACTGTAGACCTATTGATAATTATATTTTTTTTATTATTATTGATGCTTATTCTAAATTTATTGATGTATTTCCATGTAAGAATATTACTTCAGAGGGTACTATGCAATGTTTAAGAACCTCTTTTGCAAATTACGGCATTCCAAATACCACTGTGTCAGACAATGCTACTTGTTTTACATCCAAAGAGACTCAGGATTTCTTTAAGAAAAATGTTATTACTCAGTGTTCTGAAGCACCTTACAACCCTAGGCTGTAAGAATATTTAAGGAGAATTTTAAGAAATGGATTGTAAACTATCTGTTCAAAGTAGAATTAAAAAATATTTGTATTCTCATAGACGTGCAGTACAGTCATCTACAGCTTGCTCTCCTCCAGACTTGATGTTTGGCAGGAAATTTAAGGGCCCCTTAGATATTGTTTTGCCCAAGCAGCAAGAAACATTTGATTGTCATGATTCAGTATTTACAGTAGGTGATGCAGTATATGCAAAGAGTTTTGATAGAAGTCTAGAGTGGGTTGAAGCAAAAGTTGTCAAAATTCTTGGTAAAAGAAATTATTTAGTTTCCGTGCATATTAATTAATGGTAATTTAATTTGGAAATGTCATTATCACAACTATTTGAAAGGAAACCGTATAATTCTGGTGAAGTTTATAAACCTTTACCTCCAAAAGACATGATGCCTGTAATACCCAAATGTCCTTTGTATTTTTCTTCTAATGATGATTCTATTAAGGGAAGAAGTCCTGATAGTATTGTTAACCTTGATGAATGTAACCCCAGTTCTGTTCAAATTAATGTTGATGATAATGTTACCCTTACAAAAAGTAACTCTAATGGTGTTTTGAGGAGGTCCACCAGAAAGATTAAGGAACCTGATAGACTGACTGAACATGTTTAAGGACTTTATAATCCTAAGGGGGAAGGACTGATATGTATTGAAAATAATTGAGAATCAACACTCCTCCCTTATTATGTATTGTTTTTGTATTTCTACTTTCTGTAATAATGTGGGAAATGACGTTTTGTTTACTTTGTTTACTTCTGTCTTCTTCCCGCCTTCCCGCTAGAATGGAAAGTCACCATGACTCCCGACCAGTGTTATTTTTACTAATAAATGTGTATTTGATGATTACACATATTATTTAATGCCATATTATAAACTTTAGGCTAATATATTTCACTGCAACATGTTTTCTCTAAAGCCATAAATTCCCCAAAAGTGTCCGAACCTTTCTCCAAGAACCTCTCACACACCTGTCTTACTGCAAACAACTGATCTACACATCCTCTTCCTCTCCTGAACCCTCAGTACCTCTCCTAATTCTTTCAATTAACACTCTTCCACATACCTTACCGACTACACTCAACAAACTAATTCCCCTAAAACTACTACAATCATACTTATCGCCCTTCCCTTTGCAAAGTGGAACTACGCATGCACTTCTCCAATCAACTGGGAGCCCCCCTTTCCTGAAACATACATTCAACAACCTAACCATCCATTCTACTAATGCCTTCCCACCTTTTGACAAGCACTCAGCATGACACCCATCTATCCCAGGTGCTTTACCTGCTTTCGTTGCTCTCAGTGCCAAACGTACCTCCTCTTTTAATATATCTCTATCATTCTCATCTCTTAACATTGGCATTCTCCATTCATTTTCCACAGCCACAATCTATGCATCTCTATCATCTTCCTCATTTAGCAGGTTCTTGAAGTATTCAGCCCATCTCTCTCTCACCTTTATTTCACCCACAATCAATTGCCCATCTGCTCCTTTGACTCTCTCATCCCTACCACATTCATCTTTCCTCACAATTTTCACTTACTTCCAAAATATCTTTTTATTCCTTTCAAAATTCTCAGACAAGCATCTGTCCCACCTTACATTTGCCTCTCTCTTTGCCTCCCTCACCACGTGCTTTGCTAACCTCCTGTTTGCACTCTACCTTTCATACATCTCTACATTATCTACCTGCAACCATACCTCATAAGCCCGCTTCTTTTCAGCCACTATTGCACTCTCCTGCTCATTCAACCATTAAATACCTTTCCTTTTACTTCCATCACTTAGTCTCCTTCCGCACACTGCCTCGGCACACTTCAAAACTTCTTTCTTGAAACAGCCCCATTCTTCTTCCACTCCGTCCTCCACTTTCTCTTTCACTACATTCCACACATTCCTCACACTAGCCTTATGCTCACAGTCTTTCTCTTTCTTATACAATGAGTTCATTTTAAGCACCTCTCTTCTTCTCTTGCTTCTCCTCTTTCTGCATTTTTCTTCCACTTTCACTCTACTCTCGACTAAATAATGATCAGATATTCAACCACTAGCTCCTCTCGTACATTCACATCCATTACTCTTCCAATCACCATTCTGTTCTCCACAACATAATCCATAACTGCTCTGTCAACTACTCCTCCGTTATCCACTCTGACCCATGCATACTTGTGCACGTCCTTCTTTTTAAATACAGTATTAGCAATCAACAACTCTCTCTCTCTCTCTCTCTCTCTCTCTCTCTCTCTTCCTCTCTCTCTCTCTCTCTCTCTCTCTCTCTCTCTCTCTCTCTCTCTCTCTC
>JAXCGZ010001949.1:80000-92500 GCA_037179515.1 Halocaridina rubra | reverse complement strand
TATATATATATATATATATATATATATATATATATATATATATATATATATATATATATATATATATATATATATATATAATATATATATATATATATATATATATATATATATATATATATATATATATATATATATATATATATATATATATATATATATATATATATATATATATATATATATATATATATATATATATATATATATATATATATATATATATATATATATATATATATATATATATATATATATATATATATATATATATATATATATATATATATATATATATATATATATATATATATATATATATATATATCTATCTATCTATCTATCTATCTATCTATCTATCTATCTATCTATCTATCTATCTATCTATCTATCTATCTATCTATCTATCTATCTATCTATCTATCTATCTATCTATCTATCTATCTATCTATCTATCTATCTATCTATCTATATATATATATATATATATATATATATATATATATATATATATATATATATATATATATATATATATATATATATAACCAAATAAGCACATTACATATGTGAAAACATGAATAATTTTTTTTTTTACCCCGACCGGGACTAGAACCTAGGACTTATGATTACTAAGTCAAGGCGCTACCACTACACCACAGAAGGTTAAAAGGAATCCAACCTTATAGCTTATATCTGCTATACTTAGGAATGAACGCATTCTAACTGAATGCCACTATGTTCATATTACAGATTCCCCAACCTCACTCGTGGCTTCATTATAGCATTTAATTCAATTCCCAGTCTCATTCGGGCATTGAAATAACCAAATAAGCACATTACATATGTGAAAACATTAATATTTTTTTTTTTTTTACCCCGACCGGGACTCGAACTTAGGACTTATGATTACTAAGTCAAGGCGCTACCACTACACCACAGAAGGTTAAAAGGAATCCAACTTTATAGCTTATATCTGCTATACTTAGGAACGAACGCATTCTATCTGAATGCCACTATGTTCATATTACAGACTCCCCAACCTCACTCGTGGCTTCATTGTATCATTTAATTCAATTCCCAGTTTCATTCGGGCATTGAAATAACCAAATAAGCACATTACATATGTGAAAACATGAATAATTTTTTTTTTTTTACCCCGACCGGGACTCGAACATAGGACTT
Source organism: Halocaridina rubra (assembly GCA_037179515.1). Classification (NCBI taxonomy): domain Eukaryota; kingdom Metazoa; phylum Arthropoda; class Malacostraca; order Decapoda; family Atyidae; genus Halocaridina; species Halocaridina rubra. The sequence continues at coordinate 91,315 of JAXCGZ010001949.1, read as the reverse complement.
ATGATTACTAAGTCATGGCGCTACCACTACACCACAGAAGGTTAAAAGGAATCCAACCTTATCGATTATATCTGCTATACTTAAGAATGAACGCATTCTAACTGAATGGCACTATGCTCAATTACAGATTCCCCAACCTCACTCGTGGCTTCAATATAGCATTTAATTCAATTCCCAGTCTCATTCGGGCATTGAAATAACCAAATAAGCACATTACATATGTGAAAACATGAATCTTTTTTTTTTTTACCCCGACCGGGACTCTATCCTAGGACTTATGATTACTAAGTCAAGGCGCTACCACTACACCACAGAAGGTTAAAAGGAATCCAACCTTATCGATTATATCTGCTATACTTAAGAATGAACGCATTCTGACTGAATGGCACTATGCTCAATTACAGATTCCCCAACCTCACTCGTGGCTTCAATATAGCATTTAATTCAATTCCCAATCTCATTCGGGCATTGAAATAACCAAATAAACACATTACATATGTGAAAACATGAATTATTTATTTTTTTTTACCCCAACCGGGACTCGAAAATAGGACTTATGATTACTAAGTCAAGGCGCTACCACTACACCACAGAAGGCTAAAAGGAATCCAACCTTATAGCTTATATCTGCTATACTTAGGAATGAACGCATTCTAACTGAATGCCACTATATTCATATTAAAGATTCCCCAACCTCACTCGTTGCTTCATTTTCGCATTTAATTCAATTCCCAATCCCATTCGGTTCATAAAATAACCAAATAAGCACATTACATATGTGAAAACATGAATAATTTTTTAACCCGACTGGGACTCGAACCTAGGACTTATAATTACTAAGTCAAGTGCTACCAACTACACACCACAGAAGGTTAAAAGGAATCCAATATTATAGCTTATATCTGATATACTTAGGAATGAACGCATTCTATCTGAATGCCACTATATTCATATTACAGATTCCTTAATCTCATTCGTGGCTTCATTTCCGCATTTAATTCAATTCCCAATCTCATTCGGGTCTTATTTGGTTATTGCTTATTTGGTTCTTGTATGATCCGAATGAGATTGAGAATTGAATTAAATGCGAAAATGAAGCCACGAGTGAGATTGGGGAATCTGTAATATGATCATAGTGGCATTCAGATAGAATGCGTTCATTCCTAAGTATAGCATATATAAGCTATAAGGTTGGATTCTTTTTGACCTTCTGTGGTGTGTAGTGGGTACCACCTTGACTTAGTAATTATAAGCCCTAGATTCGAGTCCCGATCGTTTTATAAAATGATTCATCTTTTCACATATGTAATGTGCTTCTTTGGTTGTTCTATAACCCGAATGAGATTGGGAATTGAATTAAATACGAAAATGAAGCCATGAGTGAGGTTGGGGAATCTGTAATATGAGCATAGTGTCATTCAGATAGAATGCATTCATTCCTAAGTATAGCAGATATAAGTTATAAGGTTGGATTCCTTTTAACCTTCTGTGGTGTGTAGTTGGTTGGCCCTTGACTTAGTAATTATAAGTCTTTGGTTCGAGTCCAGGTCGGGTTAAGTAATGATTCATGTTTTCACATATGTAATGTGCTTATTTGGTTATTGTATGACCCGAATGAGATTGGGAATTTAATTAAATACGAAAATGAAGCCACGAGTGAGGTTGGGGAATCTATAATATGAACATAGTGGCATTCAGATAGAATGCGTTCATTCCTAAGTATAGCAGATATAAGCTATAAGGTTGGATTCCTTTTAACCTTCTGTAGTGTGTAGTTGGTAGCGCCTTGACTTAGTAATTATAAGTCCTGGGTTCGAGTCCAGGTCGGATTAAAAAAAAATGATTCATATATATATATATATATATATATATATTATATATATATATATATATATATATATATATATATATATATATATATATATATATATATGGCTTAGTAATTATAAGTACCAAGTTCAAGACCCAGTCGGGGTAAAAATGATTCATTTTTAGAGATATGTTATGTGCTTATTTGGTTACTGTTGGTACCAAATAAGATTTGAATTTGAATTAAATGCAAAAACGAAACCATGATTGAGGTTGGGGAAACTGTTATATGAATATAGTGACATTCAGATAGAATGCGTTCATTCCTAATATAGCAGATATAAGCTGTTAGGTTTGTTTCTCTTTAACTTTCTTTGGTGTAGCTGGTAGCGCCTTGGCTTAGTAATTGTAAGTCCCAGGTTTAAGTCCCAGCCGGTGTAAAAATGATATATATATATATATATATATATATATATATATATATATATATATATATATATATATATATATATATCTATCTATCTATCTATCTATCTATCTATCTATCTATCTATATATATATATATATATATATATATATATATATATATATATATATATATATATATATATATATATATATATATATATATATATATATATATATATATATATATATATATATATCTGTCTGTCTGTCTGTCTATCTATCTATCTATCTATCTATCTATCTATCTATCTATCTATATATATATATATATATATATATATATATATATATATATATATATATATATATATATATATACATATAAATAACCAAATAAGCACATTACATATGTGAAAACATGAATAATTTTTTTTTTACCCCGACCGGGACTCGAACCTAGGACTTATGATTACAAAGTCAAGGCGCTACCACTACACCACAGAAGGTTAAAATGAATCCAACCTTATAGCTTATATCTGCTATACTTAGGAATGAACGCATTCTAACTGAATGCCACTATGTTCATATTACAGACTCCCCAACCTCACTCGTGGCTTCATTGTAGCATTTAATTCAATTCCCAGTTTCATTCGGGCATTGAAATAACCAAATAAGCACATTACATATGTGAAAACATTAATAATTTTATTTTTTACCCCGACCGGGACTCGAACTTAGGACTTATGATTACTAAGTCAAGGCGTTACCACTACACCACAGAAGGTTAAAAGGAATCCAACCTTATAGCTTATATCTGCTATACTTAGGAACGAACGCATTCTATCTGAATGCCACTCTGTTCATATTACAGACTCCCCAACCTCACTCGTGGCTTCATTGTAGCATTTAATTCAATTCCCAGTTTCATTCGGGCATTGAAATAACCAAATAAGCACATTACATATGTGAAAACATGAATAATTTTTTTTTTTACACCGACCGGGACTCGAACATAGGTCTTATGATTACTAAGTCAAGGCATCACCACTACACCGCAGAAGGTTAAAAGCAATCCAACCTTATAGCTTATATCTGCTATACTTAGGAATGAACGCATTCTAACTGAATGCCACTATATTCATATTACAGATTCCCCAACCTCACTCGTGGCTTCATTATAGCATTTAATTCAATTCCCAGTCTCATTCGGGCATTGAAATAACCAAATAAACACATTACATATGTGAAAACATGAATCTTTTTTTTTTTTACCCGACCGGGACTCTAACCTAGGACTTATGATTACTGAGTCAAGGCGCTACCACTACACCACAGAAGGTTAAAAGGAATCCAACCTTATAGATTATATCTGCTATACTTAGGAATGAACGCATTCTAACTGAATGTCACTATGCACAATTACAGATTCCCCAACCTCACTCGTGGCTTCAATATAGCATTTAATTCAATTCCCAATCCCATTCGGGCATTGAAATAACCAAATAAGCACATTACATATGTGAAAACATGAATCATTTATTTTTTTTTACCCCAACCGAGACTCGAGCCTAGGATTTATGATTCCTAAGTCAAGGCGCTACCACTACACCACAGAAGGTTAAAATGAATCCAACCTTATAGCTTATATCTGCTATACTTAGGAATGAACACATTCTAACTGAATGACACTATGTTCATATTACAGATTCCCCAACCTCACCCGTTGCTTCATTTTCGCATTTAATTCAATTCCCAATCCCATTCGGGTCAAAAAATAACCAAATAAGCAAATTACATATGTGAAAACATGAATATTTTTTTAACCCGACCGAGACTCGAACCTAGGACATATAATTACTAAGTCAAGCGCTACCAACCACACACCATAGAAGGCTAAAAGGAATCCAATCTTATAGCTTATATATGATATACTTAGGAATGAACGCATTCTATCTGAATGCCACTATATTCATATTACAGATTCCTCAATCTCATTCGTGGCTTCATTTCCGCATTTAATTCAATTCCCAATCTCATTCGGGTCTTATTTGGTTATTGCTTATTTGGTTCTTGTTTGATCCGAATGAGATTGAGAATTGAATTAAATGCGAAAATGAAGCCACGAGTGAGATTGGGGAATCTGTAATATGAACATTGTGGCATTCAGATAGAAGGCGTTCATTCCTAAGTATAGCATATATAAGCTATAAGGTTGGATTCTTTTTGACCTTCTGTGGTGTGTAGTGGGTACCACCTTGACTTAGTAATTATAAGTCCTAGATTCGAGTCCCGTCTTTTTATAAAATGATTCATCTTTTCACATATGTAATGTGCTTCTTTGGTTGTTCTATAACCCGAATGAGATTGGGAATTGAATTAAATACGAAAATGAAGCCACAGTGAGGTTGGGGAATCTGTAATATGAGCATAGTGTCATTCAGATAGAATGCATTCATTCCTAAGTATAGCAGATATAAGCTATAAGGTTGGATTCCTTTTAACCTTCTGTGGTGTGTAGTTGGTAGCGCCTTGACTTAGTAATTATAAGTCCTGGGCTCGAGTCCCGGTCGGATTAAAAAAAAATGATTCATATATATATATATATATATATATATATATATATATATATATATATATATATATATATATATATATATATATATATATATATATATATGGCTTAGTAATTATAAGTACCAGGTTCAAGACCCAGTCGGGGTAAAAATGATTCATGTTTTCACATATGTTATGTGCTTATTTGGTTACTGTTGGTACCAAATAAGATTTGAATTTGAATTAAATGCAAAAACGAAACCATGATAGAGGTTGGGGAAACTGTTATATGAATATAGTGACATTCAGATAGAATGCGTTCATTCCTAATATAGCAGATATATGCTGTTAGGTTTGTTTCTCTCTAACTTTCTTTGGTGTACCTGGTAGCGTCTTGGCTTAGTAATTGTAAGTCCCAGGTTTAAGTCCCGGCAGGTGTAAAAATGATATATATATATATATATATATATATATATATATATATATATATATATATATATATATATATATATATATATATATATATATATATATATATATATATATATATATATATATATCTATATATCTATATATCTATATATCTATATATCTATATATCTATATCTATATCTATATCTATATCTATATCTATATCTATATCTATATATATATATATATATATATATATATATATATATATATATATATATATATATATATATATATATATATATATATATATATATATATATATATATATATATATATATATATATATATATATATATATATATATATATATATATATATATATATATATATATATATATATATATATATATATATATATATATATATATATATATATATATATATATATATATATATATATATATATATATATATATATATATATATATATATATATATATATATATATATATATATATATATATATATATCTATATATCTATATATCTATATCTATATCTATATCTCTCTCTCTCTATATATATATATATATATATATATATATATATATATATATATATATATATATATATATATATAAATAACCAAATAAGCACATTACATATGTGAAAACATGAATAATTTTTTTTTTTACCCCGACCGGGACTCGAACCTAGGACTTATGATTACTAAGTCAAGGCGCTACCACTACACCACAGAAGGTTAAAAGGAATCAAACCTTATAACTTATATCTGCTATACTTAGGAATGAACGCATTCTAACTGAATGCCACTATGTTCATATTACAGATTCCCAGTCTCATTCGGGCATTGAAATAACCAAATAAGCACATTACATATGTGAAAACATGAATCATTTTATTTTTTACCCCAACCGGGATTCGAACCTAGGACTTATGATTACTAAGTCAAGGAGCTACCACTACACCACAGAAGGTTAAAAGGAATCCAACCTTATAGCTTATATCTGCTATACTTAGGAATGAATGCATTGTAACTGAATGCCACTATGTTCATATTACAGATTCCCCAACCACACTCGTGGCTTCATTATAGCCTTTAATTCAATTCCAAGTCTCATTCGGGCATTGAAATAATCAAATAAGCACATTACATATGTGAAAACATGAATCATTTTCTTTTTTTTTACCCCGACCGGGACTCGAACCTAGGACTTATGATTACTAAGTCAAGGCGCTACCACTACACCACAGAAGGTTAAAAGGAATAAAACCTTATAGCTTATATCTGCTATACTTAAAAATGAATGCATTCTAACTGAATATCACTATGTTCATATTACAGATTCCCCAACCTCACTCGTGGCTTCATTATAGCATTTAATTCAATTCCCAGTCTCATTCGGGCACTGAAAAAAACAAATAAGCACATTACATATGTGAAGTGAATTAAATGCTATAATGAAGCCAAGAGTGAGATTGGGGAATCTGTAATATGAACATAGTGGCATTCAGTTAGAATACGTTCATTTCTAAGTATAGCAGATATAAACAATAAGGTTGGATTCCTTTTAACCTTCTGTGGTGTAGTGGGAGCGCCTTGACTTAGTAATCATAAGTCCTAGGTTCGAGTCCCGGTCAGGGTAAAAAAAAAAATTATTCATGTTTTCACATATGTATTGTGCTTATTTGAGTATTTCAATGCCCGAATGAGACTGGGAATTGAATTAAATGCTATAATGAGGCCACGAGTGAGGTTGGGGAATCTGTAATATGAACATAGTGGCATTCAGTTAGAATGCATTTATTCCTAAGTATAGCAGATATAAGCTATAAAGTTGGATTCCTTTTAACCTTCTGTGGTGTAATGGTAGCGCCTTGACTTAGTAACCATAAGTCCTAGGTTCGAGTCCCGGTCGGGGTAAAAAAAAAAAGATTCATGTTTTCACATATGTAATTGGTTATTTGGTTATTTCATTCCCCGAATGAGACTGGGAATTGAATTAAATGTTAAAATGAAGCCACGAGTGAGGTTGGGGAATCTGTAATATTAACATAGTGGCATTCAGTTAGAATGCGTTCATTCCTAAGTATAGCAGATATAAGCTATAAGGTTGGATTCCGTTTAAAATTCTGTGGTGTAGTGGTAGCGCCTTGACTTAGTAATCATAAGTCCTAGGTTCGAGTCGCGGTTGGGGTAAAAAAAAAAAATGATTCATGTTTTCACATATGTAATGTGCTTATTTGGTTATTTCAATGCCCGAATGAGATTGGGAATTGAATTAAATGCTATATTGAAGCCACGAGTGAGCTTGGGGAATCTGTAATATGAACATAGTGCCATTCAGTAAGAATGCGTTCATTCCTAAGTATAGCAGATATAATCTATAAGGTTGGATTCCTTTTAACCTTCTGTGGTGTAGTGGTAGCGCCTTGACTTAGTAATCATAAGTCCTAGGTTAGTGTCCCGGTCGGGGTAAAAAAAAAAAGATTCATGTTTTCACATATGTAATGTGCTTATTGGGTTATTTCAATGCTCGAATGAGACTGGGAATTTAATTAAATGCTATAATGAAGCCACGAAGTGAGGTTGGGGAATCTTTAATATGAATATAGTGGTATTCAGTTAGAATGCGTTCATTCCTAAGTATAGCAGATATAAGCTAAAAGGTTGGATTCCTTTTAACGTTCTGTGGTGTAGTGGTGGCGCCTTGACTTAGTAATCATAAGTCCTATGTTCGAGTAACGGTCGGGGTAAAAAAAAAAATATTCATGTTTTCACATATGTAATGTGCTTATTTGGTTATTTCAATGCCCGAATGAAACTGGGAATTGAATTAAATGCTACAATGAAGCCACGAGTGAGGTTGGGGAGTCTGTAATATGAACATAGTGGCATTCAAATAGAATGCGTTCATTCCCAAGTATAGCAGATATAAGCTATAAGGTTGGATTCCTTTTAACCTTCTGTGGTGTAGTGGTAGCGCCTTGACTTAGTAATCATAAGTCCTAAGTTCGAGTCCCGGTCGGGGTAAAAAAAAAAAAATTATCAATGTTTTCACATATGTAATGTGCTTATTTGGTTATTTCAATGCCCGAATGAGACTGGGAATTGAATTAAATGCTATAATGAAGCCACGAGTGAGGTTGGGGAATCTGTAATATAAATATAGTGGTATTCTGTTAGAATGCACTCATTCCTAAGTATAGCAGATATAAGCTATAAGGTTGGATCCCTTTTAACCTTCTGTGGTGTAGTGGTAGCGGCTTGACTTAGTAATCATAAGTCCTAGGTTCGAGTCCCGATCTGGGTAAAAAAAAAATGATTCATGTTTTCAAATATGTAATGTGCTTATTTGGTTATTTCAATGCCTGAATGAGGCTGGGAATTGAATTAAATGCTATAATGAAGCCACGAGTGAGGTTGTTGTATCTGTAATATGAACATAATGGCATTCATTTAGAATGCGTTCATTCCTAAGTATAGCAGATATAAGCTATAAGCTTGGATTCCTTTTAACCTTCTGTGGTGTAGTGGTAGCGCCTTGTCTTAGTAATCATAAGTCCTAGGTTCGAGTCCCGGTCGGGGTAAAAAAAAAATGATTCATATATATATATATATATATATATATATATATATATATATATATATATATATATATATATGTATATATATATATATATATATATATATATATATATATATATATATATATATATATATATATATATATATATATATATATATATATACATATATATATATATATATATATATATATATATATATATATATATATATATATATATATATATATATATATATATATATATATATATATATATATATATATATTCATAAGCATATGCATACGTATACATACACATATATATATTCATATATACATACATATACACATATACATGTACATATATACATATAATATATATATATATATATATATATATATATATATATATATATATATATATATATATATATATATATATATATATAACAAATTGGAAGTCCGTTTTACATAATATAACAAATAAATAACTATATATGCTTATACACACACACATATATATATATATATATATATATATATATATATATATATATATATATATATATATATATATATATATATATATATATATATATATATATATATATATATATATATATATATATATATATATAATATATATATATACACATATTCATATATACACACATATATTCACATACACATGCATATACATACATATAAATATATATACACAAATACACATAAATACACATGAACATGCAAACGTACATATAGATAAGTAAAAAAACTAAAGGAAACATATAAATAGACATAACATGGCTGTCTAATTAAGAGAAGGATTTATCACTTATTTCTATGGCTTGCCGAAAACCCATAAAGAAAATATTCCCTTACGCCCTATTGTTGCTTGCATTAATTCTTTTTCAACTAAATTGGCTAAATGGCTAGAAGATGTCCTTTCCCCATTTTTAGGCCGTTTTTCACAAGCTAATCTTAGACAAACAGAAGATTTCATCCATAAATTTCGGTGTTTAAGGGTTCCCCTCAACAATATAAAATTGCTTAGATTAGATATGGATTCGTTGTTCACAAATATTCCGATTGAAAATGTCCTACTTTTCCTGAAAGAGAAGCTAAGGCCGTACGAAGTGAACTCCCTGTTTCTCTAGAGAAGTTGATTAAGTTCATAAGGTTATGTGTGACCAGTAATTATTTCACTTTCAAAGGGGAATTTTGCAAACAAAAATTCGGTTGCAGTATGGGCAGCCTCATTCTCCTATACTCGCTAATTTATACATGGAACACTTCGAGACCGAGATTATTAGGGATATCAAACCACACAACATGATGTGGCTCAGATATGTAGATGATTTTCTGACGTACTAGGATGAAGCTTGGGGTAATTTTGATGAGTTCCTTAGACAACTTAATGACCAGGTTCCTTCCGTAAAATTCAAAGAAGAATGGGAAAATAATTCCGGTTATACAGAAAACCCACTCACTCGGCCTCATATATTCATTTCCTCAGCAACCACGAAGAGAAAGTTAAACTAGGTGTAGCTTCTAATTTGTTCCTAAGAGCCTTTAGAATATGTAGTCCTCAATATTTGGAGAAAGAACTTAACACTATTTACAATCAATTAGATAGATTATGTTACCCCCTTCCATTTCTTGACAAAGCCTTGCACAAAACAAGGTGGATATACCATGGCACGGAAAGGAGAGCGCATTTTAATAACCAAGATAAGATAATAGTTCCCTTTTATTGTGCCCTAGAAAAAATTAACAAAAACATAGGCAGAGTCTCTTTTTGTATTCATATATCCAAAAACCTTGAGAAGCCAGCTAGAAAATATTAATAAAATTAAAAACCTGTGGTGGCGGGCACAGCATCAAAGAATAGCCCCAACGTATTCCCTGCGTGTCGTAAGAGGCGACTAAAGTGGACGGGGTGGGTGATTAGGAATCCCCCCCTTGTATTAACCTCCTACGAGACGTCAAAGAAGAAGGGGAGTAGAGGGGAGAATAACTTCTCTCCAAACTCTAGTTTTTGGGTGTCTAAATGTGCGTGGTTGTAGTACGATAGAGAGCAAAAGATGTGAGATTGGATATATGTTTGGTAGGAGGAGGATGGATGTATTGATAGAGTGGGGGGATGTAGAAGGGAAATATTGAAGGTGGAAGAGTTGAAAAAGCCAGAGAAGAGACAGGAATATCAGGACAGGTTGAGAGTGGCATATGACAGGGTGAAAGAAAGAGAAGTTGGGAGTTAGAGGAGGAATGGGGGTTGCTGAAAGAATGTTTTGTGGGACATGCAAGTGATGTGTGTGGAAAGAGGCTTGGTGGAGGTGGCATGAGCAGGGTCAGCGAGTGGTGGAATGAAGGGGTGAAAATGAAGGTGGAAGAGAAAAAGAAGGCTTTTGAGGAATGCCTGAAGTGCAAAAGTAGGGAGAAGTATGAAAGATATTGGGAGAAAAAAGTGGAAACCAAGCGGAGGTAGAGGAAGAGAAGAGGTTGGCAAATGTTAGGAGGGGACAGGATTTTAGGAGGTCA
>JAXCGZ010001949.1:72500-75000 GCA_037179515.1 Halocaridina rubra | reverse complement strand
CAAAAGTGACCCTAAAATTGAACCCTGTGGAACTCCACAACTAACTCTTCTCCATTCAGACACTGAGTGTCTTACTCTAACTCTCTGTTCCCTTCCTTCTAAGTAAGTATTTATCCATTCCAAGAAATTTCCACCTATTCTAGCCATTGCTTGCAGCTTCCTAATAAGTCTCCCATGTGGAACAGTGTCAAACGCTTTCTGGAAGTCTAGGAATATGCAATCTGCCCAGCCCTCTCTTTCCTGTAAGATTCGGCTTACCTCATCATAAAACTCTAGTAAGTTTGTTATTGTTGATCTACCTTCTCTGAAGCCATGTTCCCTCACTGACAAAAAGTTGAAGTTTTCCAAGTGATGAGAGATATGTTTCCTTAGTAGTTTCTCCATAACTTTGCAAACTATGCTAAGGTTGATGTTCTCTAATACCGGACCATGAGCTTCTATCTCTGCAATCTGAGGGGGGGGGGGTATTTTCTACTGTAAATATTGACTGAAACTCCTTGTTCAGTTCTTTTCAGATCTCTTCATCCGTCTCCGTGATGCTTCCATCAGCTTTCTTTAGCCTTAAAACCTGTTCCTTTACCTTTAGTTTACCTCTGATAAAGCTGTGGAAAAGCTTGGGATTTTCTTTAGCCTTCCTGGTGATGTCCCTCTCATAGTCTTTCTCTGCCTCTCTTCTTTTACTTACGTAGTCATTTCTTGCTCTTTTGTAGGTTTTCTGGCATTTATGTTTTTTCTCCTCCTATACCTTTTCCAGCATTTGTCTCTCCACTCCTTAGCTCTTTTACACTCATTATCGAACCATTTTTCTATGGTGACAGGTATGCAGCAATCTACTATCTTCCCATATTTCTCACAAAAGATGTTATACATTTCTTGTACAGATTTGTTGTAAAATAAGGTTCTCCAGTCAATAACTGCAAAAGGCTCATTCATTTTGATGTAATCTCCTTTCGGATCGTTCCTCCTCATGTCCTCAGTGCCTCTTCTCTCAGGCAGAATATCTTCAATGATATAATCCATTAGCAACACACTGTGGTCACTCTTTCCAATTGGTGGTTCATACTCAATTTTTTCAATATCCAACACATTATCTTTGAATACTAGATTAGTAGTTATGGCTCATCCCCAGCCCTGGCCCTCGTTGGTTCCATTACATGTTGGTGTAGGAAATTCCCTTGTACGCAATCTAGGAATCTTGTGTATGTATATGTGTGTGTGTATGTTTTTGTGTATGTGTATGTATTTATATATATGTATGTGCGTGGCCTATAATATATATATATATATATATATATATATATATATATATATATATATATATATATATATATATATACATATATGTGTGTGTGTGTGTGTATGCTGGTATATGCGTGTGTGTATGTTTATACGTATGTGTATGTATGTATATATATGTATGTGCGTAGCGTATATGTGTGAATATATATATATATATATATATATATATATATATATATATATATATATATATATATATATATATATTTTAATTACTGGTGTTAAATATCTTTAGTTAATACAATTTAGAGTAGTCTCTGTGGCAAAATGGTAGCGTCCGTGACTCTGTGGCGGCAGGTCGAGGGTTCGCACCCAGTCATGGACTTAGATTAGCAAGGGCATACATTCAGGGTAACGATTACATTTGCCAAAACAAGTCCTTCGCAAGAAGGCAACCGACCTAGCCCTTAGTAGAAAAGGGAGTTCGTGTCGTAAAACCGAATCATAATACAATTTAGTCCAGTATGGATTTTAACTCCCTTAGCGGCCCGTTTGTGGGGATTGCCGACTAATCCCGGTGTGCAATGAAGATTGGTATCTCTTAATCCATGGAAAATTTTCGATGGGCTTGTGTGTGTGTGTATATATATATATATATATATATATATATATATATATATATATATATATATATATATATATATATATATATATATATATATATATATATATATATATATATATATATATATATATATATATATATATATACACACATATGTACACACACACACACATAAATAGCTGGCAAACTTAGAAAAGAACAAGAAATGCTTACCTAAGTAAAAGAGGAGAGACAGAGAGAGACTATGGAAGGGAAGTCACCAGGAGTAAAGGTAAGCAATACTGCGCTGTATATGTCTTAGACTTTTGACCTTTACTACTGGGTTAGGATAGGTGGGTGACTTAGGTGCTTATTTAAGTGTGCTCCTACTTATGCTGAAAAATCTTTTTACATCACGTTTTTAGTAATAAAACTCTTACGAAATTCGAGAACCCAGTATAAATATATATATATATATATATATATATATATATATATATATATATATATATATATATATATATATAAATATATATATATATATTTTTTTTTATGAGTGTGACACTAGGGCGAGCTAAAAACTGCCCTAATTAATAAAGGCCCTGGGTCGAGAAAACATTAAGACAAAGGAATAGAAAAAACTTATGGACAAGGCGG
>JAXCGZ010001949.1:60000-62500 GCA_037179515.1 Halocaridina rubra | reverse complement strand
CCATTGATTGCAGCTTCCTAATAAGTCTCCCATGTGGAACAGTGTCAAACGCTTTCTGGAAGTCCAGGAATATGCAATCTGCCCAGCCCTCTCTTTCCTGTAAGATTTGTGTGTGTGTGTGTGTGTGTGTGTGTGGTGTGTGTGTGTGTGATTACCTAATTGTGGTTACCTAATTGTGTTTACGGGAAAGAGCCCAAAGCTCGTATCTTCCCGTCTCCTGATCGGTTCCATTTTTAGACTTAGTGATACTTATCATACCTGTCCTTAAAACTATGGATTGAGGTAGCATTAACTACCTCCTCGTGTGTGTGTGTGTGTGTGTGTGTGTGTGCGTGATTATCTAATTGTGATTACCTAATTGTGTTTACGGGAAAGAGCCCAAAGCTCGTATCTTCTCGTCTCCTGATCGGTTCCATTTTATACTTAGTGATACTTATCATACCTGTCCTTAAAACTATGGATTGAAATAGCATTAACTACCTCCTCGCTTACCGAATTCCAATTATCAACTACTCTTACACTGAAAAACTATTTCCTTACATCCTGCAAAGAAGTTTTCTTACGAAGCTTCAAACTATGACATCTAGTTCTAGAGCCAGCCATATCAAAATATCGATCCCTATCCACTCTATCATAACCATTTAGGAATTTAAAGACTGTCACCATATCCCCCCTCACTCTTCTAGCTTCGAGTGATGGTAAGTCTAATTTCCTCAGCCTCTCATCATAACTGAGATTGCGTATTTCTGGCACCAGTTTCGTGGCATGTCTTTGAACTTTTTCAAGCTTAGCTATGTGCTTTTTCAAGCGCGGATTCCAAAAGGGGGCTGCATATTCAAGTTTTGGCCTCACATAGGTTACATAAATATTTCTGAACATTTCCTTGTCCATGTGCCTGAAGGCTACCCTTACATTTGATAAGAATGCATATGTGTGTGATTACCTAATTGATTACCTAATTGGGTTTACGGGAAAGAGCCCAAAGCTAGTATCTTCCCGTCTCCTGATCGGTTCCATTTTAGACTTAGTGATACTTATTATACCTGTCCTTAAAACTATGGATTGAGATAGCATTAACTACCTCCTCGCTTACCGAATTCCAATTATCAACTACTCTTACACTGAAAAAGTATTTCCTTACATCCTGCAAAGAAGTTTTCTTACCAAGCTTCAAACTATGACCTCTAGTTCTAGAGCCAGCCATATCAAAATATCGATCCCTATCCACTCTATCATAACCATGAAGGAATTTAAAGACTGTCACCATATCCCCCCTCACTCTTCTAGCTTCGAGTGATGGTAAGTCTAATTCCCTCAGCCTCTCATCAGGACTGAGATTGCGTATTTCTGGCACCAGTTTCGTGGCATGTCTTTGAACTTTTTCAAGCTTAGCTATGTGCTTTTTCAAGTGCGGATTCCAAAAGGGGGCTGCATATTCGAGTTTTGGCCTCACATAGGTTACATAAATATTTCTGAACATTTCCTTGTCCATGTGCCTGAAGGCTACCCTTACATTTGATAAGAATGCATATGCTGCCCTTACTATGCCATTTATATGTATTTCTGGAGACAAATCTGCCAGTATGTTTACTCCTAGATCTCTCTCATTTTCTGTCTCTTGAAGTTGTACTCCAGCCACCGAGTAGTCAAGCTTGGGCCTTCTTGCACTTGTACCCATTCTCATTACCTTACATTTTGAAGTATTGAATTTCATTAGCCACTTTTCTGACCACTCATGCAGATTATTTAGATCCTCCTGAAGTTCTCTACCATTGTTCTCGTTTTTTACTTTCTTCACAATCTTTGCATCATCTGCAAACATATTCATGAATGAATTTACAGACTCTGGTAGGTCATTTACATATACAAGGAACAAAAGTGGCCCTAAAACTGAACCCTGTGGAACTCCACTACTAACTCTTCTCCATTCAGACACTGAGTGTCTTACTCTAACCCTCTGTTCCCTTCCTTCTAAGTAAGTTTTTATCCATTCCAAAACATTTCCACCTATTCTAGCCATTGATTGCAGCTTCCTAATAAGTCTCCCATGTGGAACAGTGTCAAACGCTTTCTGGAAGTCTAGGAATATGCAATCTGCCCAGCCCTCTCTTTCCTGTAAGATTTGGCTTACCTCATCATAAAATTCTAATAAGTTTGTTACTGTTGATCTACCTTCTCTGAAGCCATGTTGCCTCACTGACAAAAAGTTGAAGGATTTCAAGTGAAGAGAGATATGTTTCCTTAGTAGTTTCTCCATAACTTTGCAAACTATGCTGGTCAAGGAAACTGGTCTATAGTTCAGAGCCGTATCCCTCCTTCCCTTTTTGAAGATAGGTATCACATTTGCTTGTTTCCAGCATCTTGGAATCTCCCCCGACTCCAGTGACTCCTTAAATATGATACTTAGTGCCACTGATATTGTGTTTGCGCATTTTTTAAGCACATGAGGGGATATGTCATCGGGACCTGTAGCTTTATGAACATCTAAATCCATCAGCGC
>JAXCGZ010001949.1:10000-42500 GCA_037179515.1 Halocaridina rubra | reverse complement strand
TCAGTATTTACAGTAGAAAATACCCCACCCCCTCAGATTGCAGTGATAGAAGCTCAAGGGCCGGTATTAGAGAACATCAACCTTACAGCCACAGAGGTATGCAAAGCGCTGATGGATTTAGATGTTCATAAAGCTACAGGTCCTGATGACATATCCCCTCATGTGCTTAAAAAATGCGCAAACACAATATCAGTGGCACTAAGTATCATATTTAAGGAGTCACTGGAGTCGGGGGAGATTCCAAGATGCTGGAAACAAGCAAATGTCATACCTATCTTCAAAAAGGGAAGGAGGTATACGGCTCTGAACTATAGACCAGTTTCCTTGACCAGCATAGTTTGCAAAGTTATGGAGAAACTACTAAGGAAACATATCTCTCTTCACTTGGAATCCTTCAACTTTTTGTCAGTGAGGCAACATGGCTTCAGAGAAGGTAGATCAACAGTAACAAACTTATTAGAATTTTATGATGAGGTAAGCCAAATCTTACAGGAAAGAGAGGGCTGGGCAGATTGCATATTCCTAGACTTCCAGAAAGCGTTTGACACTGTTCCACATGGGAGACTTATTAGGAAGCTGCAATCAATGGCTAGAATAGGTGAAAATGTTTTGGAATGGATAAAAACTTACTTAGAAGGAAGGGAACAGAGGGTTAGAGTAAGACACTCAGTGTCTGAATGGAGAAGAGTTAGTAGTGGAGTTCCACAGGGTTCAGTTTTAGGGCCACTTTTGTTCCTTGTATATGTAAATGACCTACCAGAGTCTGTAAATTCATTCATGAATATGTTTGCAGATGATGCTAGGATTGTGAAGAAAGTAAAAAACGAGAACAATGGTAGAGAACTTCAGGAGGATCTAAATAATCTGCATGAGTGGTCAGAAAAGTGGCTAGTGAAATTCAGTACTTCAAAATGTAAGGTAATGAGAATGGGTACAAGTGCAAGAAGGCCCAAGCTTGACTACTCGGTGGCTGGAGTACAACTTCAAGAGACAGAAAATGAGAGAGATCTAGCAGTAAACATACTGGCAGATTTGTCTCCAGAAATACATATAAATGGCATAGTAAGGGCAGCATTTGATTCTTATCAAATGTAAGGGTAGCCTTCAGGCACATGGACATGGAAATGTTCAGAAATATTTATGTAACCTATGTGAGGCCAAAACTCGAATATGCAGCCCCCTTTTGGAATCCGCACTTGAAAAAGCACATAGCTAAGCTTGAAAAAGTTAAAAGACATGCCACGAAACTGGTGCCAGAAACACGCAATCTCAGTTATGATGAGAGGCTGAGGGAATTAGACTTACCATCACTCGAAGCTAGAAGAGTGAGGGGGGATATGGGGACAGTCTTTAAATTCCTTCATGGTTATGATAGAGTGGATAGGGATCGACATATTGATATGGCTGGCTCTAGAACTAGAGGTCATAGTTTGAAGCTTGGTAAGAAAACTTCTTTGCAGGATGTAAGGAAATACTTTTTCAGTGTAAGAGTAGTTGATAATTGGAATTCGGTAAGCGAGGAGGTAGTTAATGCTATCTCAATCCATAGTTTTAAGGACAGGTATGATAAGTATCACAAAGTATAAAATGGAACCTATCAGGTGGCGGGAAGATACGAGCTTTGGGCTCTTTCCCGTAAACACAATTAGGTAATCACAAATAGGTAATCACACACACACATTGATATATATATATATATATATATATATATATATATATATATATATATATATATATATATATATATATATATATATATATATATATATATATATATATATATATATATATATATATATATATATATATATATATATATATATATATATATATATATATATATATATATATATATATATATATATATATATATATATATATATATATATATATATATATATATATATATATATATATATATATATATATATATATATATATATATATATATATATATATATATATATATATATATATATATATATATATATATATATATATATATATATATATATATATATATATATATATATATATACATATATATATATAAATATATATATATATATATATATATATATATATATATATATATATATATATATATATATATATGTATATATATATGTATGATTACCTAATTGTGATTACCTAATCGTGTTTTGTACTCACAATGCTCTGCAGGATTTCAGATTTATGGAAATTATGGTAAAGTTTTCCACTAAGCACTTAGTCACTCAAAAACACAAGTAGAAATTTAAGAGGAGCAGTTTCGTGTGTCACTGAACGTGCGTGTGTGTGTGTGTGTATGTGTGTTTGATTACCTAATTGTGATTACCTAATTGTGTTTACGGGAAAGAGCCCAAAGCTCGTATCTTCCCGTCTCCTGATTGGTTCCATTTTATTCTTAGTGATACTTATCATACCTGTTCTTAAAACTATGGATTGAGATAGCATTAACTACCTCCTCGCTTAGCGAATTCCAATTATCAACTACTCTTACACTGATAAAGTATTTCCTTACATCCTGCAAAGAAGTTTTCTTACCAAGCTTCAAACAATGACCTCTAGTTCTAGAGCCAGCCATATCAAAATATCGATCCCTATCCACTCTATCATAACCATGAAGGAATTTAAAGACTGTCACCATATCCCCCCTCACTCTTCTAGCTTCGAGTGATGGTAAGTCTAATTCCCTCAGCCTCTCATCATAACTGAGATTGCATATTTCTGGCACCAGTTTCGTGGCATGTCTTTTAACTTTTTCAAGCTTAGCTATGTTCTTTTTCAAGTGTGGATTCCAAAAGTGGGCTGCATATTCGAGATTTGGCCTCACATAGGTTACATAAATATTTCTGAACATTTCCTTGTTCATGTTCCTGAAAGCTACCCTTGCATTTGATAAGAATGCATATGGTGCCCTTACTATGCCATATATATGTATTTCTGGAGACAAATCTGCCAGTATGTTTACTCCTAGATTTCTCTCATCTTCTGTCTCTTGAAGTTGTACTCCAGCCACCGAGTAGTCAAGCTTGGGCCTTCTTGCACTTGTACCCATTCTCATTACCTTACACATTGAAGTACTGAATTTCATAAGCCACTTTTCTACCACTCATGCAGACTATTTAGATCCTCCTGAAGTTCTCTACCATTGTTCTCGTTTTTTACTTTCTTCACAATCTTTGCATCATCAGCAAACATATTCATGAATGAATTTACAGACTCTGGTAGGTCATTTACATATACAAGGAACAAAAGTGGCCCTAAAACTGAACCCTGTGGAACTCCACTACTAACTCTTCTCCATTCAGACACTGAGTGTCTTACTCTAACCCTCTGTTCCCTTCCTTCTAAGTAAGTTTTTATCCATTCCAAGACATTTCCACCTATTCTAGCCATTGCTTACAACTTCATGATAAGTCTCCTATGTGGAACAGTGTCAAACGCTTTCTGGAAGTCCAGGAATATGCAATCTGTCCAGCCCTCTCTTTCCTGTAAGATTCGGCTTTCCTCATCATAAAATTCTAATAAGTTTGTTACTGTTGATCTACCTTCTCTGAAGCCATGTTGCCTCATTGACAAAAAGTTGAAGAATTCCAAGTGAAGAGAGATATGTTTCCTTAGTAGTTTCTCCATAACTTTGCAAACTATGCTGGTCAAAGAATCTGGTCTATAATTCAGAGCCGTATCCCTCCTTCCCTTTTTGAAGATAGGTATCACATTTGCTTGTTTCCAGCATCTTGGAATCTCCCTTGACTCCAGAAACTTTTTAAATACGATACTTAGTACCACTGATATTGAGTTTGCGCATTTTTTAAGTACATGAGGGGATATGTCATCAGGATCTGTAGCTTTATGGACATCTAAATCCATCAGCGCTTTGCATACCTCTGTGGCTGTAAGGTTGATGTTCTCTAATACAGGCCCTTGAGCTTCTATCTCTGCAATCTGAGGGGGTGGGGTATTTTCTACTGTAAATACTGACTGAAACTCCTTGTTCAATTCTTTGCAGATCTCTTCATCCGTTTCAGTGATGCTTCCATATGCTCTCTTTAGCCTTAAATCCTGTACTTTTACCTTCAGTTTTCCTCTGATAAAGCTGTGGAAAAGCTTGGGATTTACTTTAGCCTTCCTGGTGATGTCCCTCTCATAGTCTCTCTCTGCCTCTCTCCTTTTACTTAGCTAGTCAATTCTTGCTCTTTTGTAGGTTTGCCAGGCATTTATGTTTTTTCTCCTCCTATACCTTTTCCAGCATTTGTCTCCACTCCTTAGCTCTTTTACACTCATTGTCGAACCATTTCTCTCTGGCATGAATTACACCTACTTTGGTGACAGGTATGCAGCAATCTACTATCTTCCCATTTTTCTCACAAAAGATGTCATGCATTTCTTGTACAGATTTGTTGTAAAATAAGGTTCTCCAGTCAATAACTGCAAAAAGCTCATTCATTTTGATGTAATCTCCTTTTGGATAGTTCCTCCTCATGTCCTTAGTGCCTCTACTCTCAGGCAGAATATCTTCAATTACATACTCCATCAACAACACACAGTGGTCACTCTTTCCAATTGGTGGTTCATACTCAAGTTTCTCAATATCCAACACAGTATCTGTTAATACTAGATCAACTAGTGATGGCTCATCTCCACCCCTGGCCCTCGTTGGTTTCATTACATGTTGGTGTAGGAAATTCCCTTGTACACAATCTAGGAAGCTTGCCCCGAATGAGTCCTCACCACAGTGTGGGTCAAGATTTATCAAATCTATCCCTTTATGATTAAAATCTCCCATAATCAAAATCCTACATTTTCTCTCCCGTGCCATGTTAACAACTGAGTTTATGACTTCAATAGTACCTATATGACTTTCCTCATAAACTTCTAGACTACTGTGGTTCCTTGGTGGGTTATATACAACAGTTATTATTATGCTCTCTGACCCAGTATTTATGCGAGCAACAAGAAATTCCTTGAACTCACTTTCTATAGCCAAGTTTATTTCTTCAACTTGAATCCTTTCACTTATGAGCAGTGCTATCCCTCCACCAGTCCTCTCAGATCTTTCAACCCTTAATATTCTGAAGCCCTTACGAAAAACTGTGACATTGTTATGTCCTCACTCAACTTAGTCTCTGTAATTGCTACTATATCTGCCTTACTGTTGTGAATCCTATCTTTTAATTCTACTGCCTTACCAGCTAATCCATCAGCATTTGTGTATAACAATCTTAATGAGGCCCCATCCCCTGATCTTCTTTCATTATCTTCTTTATCTCCCCTTTGTCTGGAAGAACTCTGAAATGAAAATTTTTCTTCTCTTCTTCATTCCTTTCCTCATTTAACCTTCTTGCCTCCTCCAACAAGTTTTTGATCTTTCCCTTCTCTTCCTGTGTTCTGTCTCGTTTAATGAACACTTCTTTGAATTCTTGAAGGTCTTTTAGCCTTTTTTATCTCAACAATATTTCCCTACATGTTTGCCCTCTCTCAAAGGTTACTTTTGTTGATCTCGGCTTTCCTTCCCTCGAATATTTGCCTAGTTGGTGTATGCTTACAATATCCTCAGGACCACAAACTACTCCAAGCTTTCTTATCAGGTCTACAACCTTAGCTTTATTTTCTTCAAGTCTCCCCTTCCATGTTGGCTCCTGGGGTTCGCTTATGCCTGAGATTACCACTGTGTGTGTGTGTGTGTGTGATTACCTAATTGTGATTACCTAATTGTGTTTACGGGAAAGAGCCCAAAGCTCGTATCTTCCCGTCTCCTGATCGGTTCCATTTTAGACTTAGTGATACTTATCATACCTGTCCTTAAAACTATGGATTGAGATAGCATTAACTACCTCCTCGCTTACCGAATTCCAATTATCAACTACTCTTACACTGAAAAAGTATTTCCTTACATCCTGCAAAGAAGTTTTCTTACGAAGCTTCAACCTATGACCTCTAGTTCTAGAGCCAGCCATATCAAAATATCGATCCCTATCCACTCTATCATAACCATGAAGGAATTTAAAGACTGTCACCATATCCCCTCACTCTTCTAGCTTCGAGTGATGGTAAGTCTAATTCCCTCAGCCTCTCATCATAACTGAGATTGCGTATTTCTCTCACCAGTTTCGTGGCATGTCTTTGAACTTTTTCAAGCTTAGCTATGTGCTTTTTCAAGTGCGGATTCCAAAAGGGGGCTGCATATTCGAGTTTTGGCCTCACATAGGTTACATAAATATTTCTGAACATTTCCTTGTCCATGTGCCTGAAGGCTACCCTTACATTTGATAAGAATGCATATGCTGCCCTTACTATGCCATATATATGTATTTCTGGAGAGAAATCTGCCAGTATGTTTACTCCTAGATCTCTCTCATTTTCTGTCTCTTGAAGTTGTACTCCAGCCACCGAGTAGTCAAAAAACAAACAATACAAAAAACAAAAAACAAAAACATTTGGTTTCCATTTTGTACAATGGTTATTCAACATTAATAGTAACTTATAAGTAGACATGTAATTAAACTAACAAATAAGAGGGTTAGACACATAGTTAAATTAAATGTAGCTTTCATAGAAAATAATAATGCTGTAATAAAAATGTTACAATAATGTTAATAATAAAGTAGCAAGTATGCCACTAGATACAGGATCGTTATTATCGGCATCATTTCCATATTTGTGTCCTTACAATGAGAATAATTAGTTCTTAATGAGCAGCAACTATTTGTCCAAAAGAAAACTATATAGTTTGCCTTTGAAAGCTGTGAAAGAGGATGAATTTTTAAGATGCTCTGGAATATTATTCCAGAGTGTTGGCCCTTTGATAGTGATCATCTTTGAACCTGCTTCTGTGTTTGTTCTGTGAATAAAGAGCTCACTGCTCTGTCTTGTGTTGGTTCCCCTTATATCCCTGACTGTTTTTAAATCAAATAGCCAGCTAGGATAATGATGGTCCAAAATTTTGAATACAAAAACATAAATAGCATAAGCGACCTTATTTTCTGCCCGCAGCCACCCAAGTTTATTGAGAGCTGGTGTGATGTGGTCATATTTTCTTATTCCTCCCAGGGCAACTCGAGCTGCAAAATTAATAAGCTTCTGTATTCTGTTTATCTGAGTCTTAGTGGTAGCTCCCCAAACAGTTGTGTAGTAATTAATGTGACTTAGGGCTAGAGATTCAACAACAGTTATTCGAGTGGTAGTCTCAAAATTGTCTTTTATACGTGATAAGTACATTAATGTTCCTGTAACCTTTTTGCATACTTTATCTATGTGGGAATCAAACAACATATGGTTATCAAAGTGAATTCCTAGGTTTTTGACTGTTTTGCTAGGTGTGATAATATTGTCGCAAAAATTAATTGTTGTGTTTTCTGGAATTTGTGCTATGTGGAACCTTGAACCAATAAATATGCACTGTGTTTTACTTTCGTTAATTAACAGCCCAATTTCTTGGAAATAGGTTTTAATTTTTGACAGAGTGTTTTCTGCTCTTAAAGTTAGCTCTGGGAGATTATTAATATCACCACTAAGGAGTAGTTGAGTGTCATCTGCATATTGTACGACTAGACAGTCAGAAATGAAAGAAGATAGATCATTTACGTAAATGGAGAAGAGGATAGGACCAAGTACTGATCCCTGTGGAACACCAAATGATACATTTTTTGGCACAGAGATAATGTTGTTAAGACGTATGGACTGTTTACGATTAGATAGATACTCGCTAAACCAGCTTGGATCAATATTTAAGTTAATACATTTACTTAAAAGAATTTCATGGTTTACACTGTCGAAGGTTTTTGATAAGTCTAATAATACGAGAAGAGATATTTTTTTCATATCTATATTATTATATATACTATTCGTAACTTTAAGCAGTGCAGTTTCCGTCGAAAGTTTCGGTCTGAAACCATGCTGGTTAATACTTATTATTCTATTTGATTCTAAATATGACATAAGTTGGCATGAAACAATTTTTTCTAATATTTTAGAGAAAATGGGTAGCAGGGAAATGGGACGATAGTTTGTCACATCTTCTCTGTCCCCCTTTTTATGCAGAGGTATTACATGTGCTATTTTCCAAGAGTCAGGAAACTTTTAGTAACAATGGAAGTGTTCATAATAGTTAGAATATAGGATGCAATCATGGGTAGAGCATCTTTGATGAACTGAAATGGTATACCATCTGAACCATAAGAGCCAGAGTTTCTTAGGCTCTTTATGGTAAGAATTAGGGTAGCACAATCGATAGGAATAATCTTGAAGTACTCTCTTGTGTTTTCATTGGAAGAATTGTCATTTAAGCAATTACTCATATTCACTGAGTTGATGTTTTCTTGAGTTTTTCATATGTATTTTTGCCAACGTTAGCAAAATAGTTATTAAAGTTTTCTGCTTTGTCTTTCAACTCCGTAATATTTTCATAGCTTTCTGAGGTACTCTTTTCATTTGGTATCATGCTTCTTATCACTTTCCATGTTGCTGCTGTATCATGTCTAGAGTCATTAAATTGTTTTTTGTAAAATTCTTTTTTACTTACACTGATGAGAGATCTGACACGTTTCTTTTGTGTTTTATAACGTTCTCGGAGAGTCATATCATATCTATTCATTTTTAGCTCTTTTTGTATTTGATTTCTGATTTGCATTGCCTCTTTGATGTCATTAGTTAGCCAGGGGGCTGAGGGGCGGGTTATTTTTCTTGTTACAATGGGTGCACAACTATCTAAGCATTCAAGGAAGACTTTTGTTAGAATCTCAACCTGCAAATCGACGTTATCTGTGTATTTAATTCTATTAAGTGCATTTGTGTTGTTGATTAATGTTTCACAAAAGATATCAGGGGAGTAATTTTTTAGACACCGGAATGTCTTGAGGAGAGGCTTCCTTTTGGGCTTGTTTATGTTTAGCATAGCAATGTTCAGCTCGTGGTCTGCAATTGGGCAGGGAACTACGTCCCAATAGAGTATACTTTCCACTTTATTTGTTATTATCAAATCTATAAGAGTCCTAGAATTAGGGGTTATGCAGGTCGGTTTTGTCACTATTTGTGTTAACTTCACAGTGTTGATCACCCTTTTCATTTTGTTATCTGCTGAGAGCAAGTCATCATTAAAATCACCAAGTATGTATATGGGTTTATGACGCACACAGATATTTCTGAATGTTTCTAGTAGATGATTGAATGAACTGGTAGGTGCTTTAGGGTGACGGTAAACACATCCTACAATGAAAGATGGAAGTTTCTGATACTGCACAGTGATCCATAAATCTTCGAGCTCCTCAGTTTTTTCTAAACCTGTGGTTATTTCTGATGTACTAAGATAATTCTTGCACTTGTACCCATTCTCATTACCTTACATTTTGAAGTATTGAATTTCATTAGCCACTTTTCTGACCACTCATGCAGATTATTTAGATCCTCCTGAAGTTTTCTACCATTGTTCTCGCTTTTTACTTTCTTCACAATCTTTGCATCATCTGCAAACATATTCAAGAATGAATTTACAGACTCTGGTAGGTCATATACATATACAAGGAACAAAAGTGGCCCTAAAACTGAACCCTGTGGAACTCCACTACTAACTCTTCTCCATTCAGACACTGAGTGTCTTACTCTAACCCTCTGTTCCCTTCCTTCTAAGTAAGTGTGCATGAGTGTGTGTGTGTATATATATATATATATATATATATATATATATATATATATATATATATATATATATATATATATATATATATATATATATATATATATATATATATATATATATATATATATATGCACATCCTCTAAGTTGTAATATATGTCTATATATATATATATATATATATATATATATATATATATATATATATATTATATATATATATATATATATATATATATATATATATATATATATATATATATATATATATATATATATATATATATATATATATATATATATATATATATATATTATATATATATATATATATATATATATATATATACATATATATATATATATATATATTATATATATATATATATATATATATATATATATATATATATATATATATATATATGTCATTTATTGTTTTAATGAGTTTGATACCGGGACAGGCAAAAACTGCCCTAATCAATAAAGTCCCGGGCACGAGAAAATACCAAGATGAAGGAAAAGAAAAAGATTGAGGACAAGGCTGAGATGAAATAATATCACACAAAGGAAAACAACAGACAGAAAAAACAGCCAAATTACAGAGGACACATAGATATGGAGGACTAGGCCATGAGATGGCGATTGATCTGATTTTTGAAGGATGATAGGTATAAAGAATTAGGAAAGTCAGAAGGAAGAAGAGAGTTCCAGAGTCTGGAGGTAGATGGGAAGAATCAATCGCTTCACCGACTAATCCGCGAGCTACAAATCTCCACACAGTACCTGTGAGATGAGTCCCCTTGGCGAGTGTTATACGGCCTCGGCAGTGGGGGAGGGATGCAAGTCGCCAACTCATCAGAGCAGTGATGGAAGTAGTAGCGATACCTTATTCAACAACAAATCTCTACAAGAAATGTACAACATCTTTTGTGATTCATAGTAGACTGTTGCATATATTCCACCAAAATATGAGTTTTTCATGCCAAAGAGAAATGGTTCAATAATGAGTGTAAGAGAGCTAAGGAGTGGATAGACAAATGCTAGAAAAAGTGTAGGAGGAGAAAAATCATAAATGCCTGACAGTCTTATAAAAGAGCAAGAAATGTTTACCTAAGTAAAAGAAGAGAGGCAAAGAGAGACTATGAGAGGGACATCACCAGGAATGCTAAAGAAAATCCAAAACTTTCCCACAGCTTTATCAGAGGAAAACTGAAGGTAAAAGAACAGGTTTTAAAGCTAAAGAGACAGGATGGGAGCATCGCTGAGTCAGATGAAAAGATCTGCAAAGAATTGAACACTTTCAGTCAGCATTTACAATAGAAAATACCCCACCACCTCAGATTGCAGAGATAGGAGCTCATGGGCCAGTATTAGAGAACATCATCTTTTCAGCCACAGAAGTATGAAAGTGCTGATGGAATTAAATTCCCATAAAGCTACAGGCCCCTAAATCAATAGCAGTGGCACAAAGTTTCATATTTGAAAAGTCGTTGGAGTCAGATAAGATTCCAAGATAATAGAAACAAATGGATGTAGTACCTATCTTCAAAAATGGAAAGAAAAAAACTGCTCTAAACTATGAACCTGCTTCCTTGACCAGGATACTTTGCAAAGTTATGGAGAAACTACCAAGGAAACATACCTCTCTTGCTGGGAATCCGTCAAGTTTATGTTATTGAGACACCATGGCTTCAGAGAAGGTAGATCAACAGTAATAAACTTATTAGAATTATATGATGAAGAAAATCGAATCTTACAGGAGAGAGAGCGCTGTGCTGATTGCACATTCCTGGACTTCCAGAGAGCATTTGATACTGTTCCCACACGGGAGACTTATCAAGAAGCTGCAACCAATGGCAATAATAGGTGGAAATGTCTTGGAATGGATAAAAACTTACTTTACAAAATGGGAACAGAGGGTTAGAGTAAGAAACTCAGTGTCTAAATGGAGAGGAGATAGTATTAGAGTTCCACAAGGTTAAGTTTTAGGGTCACTTTTGTTCCTTGTACATGGAAATGACCTACAAGAGTCTGTAATTCTTTCATGAATATGTTTGCAGATGATGCATAAATTGTGAAAAAAGTAAGAAAGGTAAACAATGATACAGAACTTCAGGAGGATCTAAGTAGTCTGCATGAGTGGTCAGAGAAGTGGCTAATGAAATTCAATACTTCAGAATGTAAGGTAATGAGAATGGGTACAAGTGCAAGAAAGCCCAAGCTTGACAACTCAATGGCAGGAGTAGAACTAAAAGAGACAGAGAATGAAAGAGAGCTAGGAGCAAACATACTGGCCGCTTTGTCTCCAGAAATGCTTATAAATGGCATAGGACAGGCAGCATATGCTTTCTTAGTAAATGTAAGGGTAGCCTTCAGGCACATGGATAAGGAAGTGTTCAGAAATATTTGTGTAATCTATGTTAGGCCAAAGCTTGTATATGCAGCCCCCTTTTGGAATACGCACTTGAAAAAAGCACGTAGTTATGCTAGAAAAACTTAAAAGACATGCCAAGAAACTGGTGCCAGAAATACGCAATCTCAGTTATGATGAGAAGCTGATGGAATTAGACTTACCATCACTTGAAGCTAGAAGATTGACGGGGGACAGGGTGACGGTTATTAAATTCCTTCATGGTTACTACAGAGTGGATAGGGATCGATATTTTGATATGGCTAGCACTGGAACTAGAGGTTATAGGTTTAAGATTTGCAAGAAAACTTCTTTGCAGGATGTAAGGAGATACTTTTTTAGTGTAAGAGTAGTTGATAATTGGAATTCGCTAAGCGAGGAGGTAGTTAATGCTATCTCAATCCATCGGTTTAAGGACAAGTTTGATAAGTATCACTAAGTACAAAATGGAACCGACCAAGAGACTGGAAGATTCGAGCTTTGGGCTCTTTCCCGTAAGCATAATTAGGTAATTACACTCACATGCACATACGCACACACACACTGATGGATTTAGATGTTCATAAAGC
Organism: Halocaridina rubra; assembly: GCA_037179515.1. Lineage (NCBI taxonomy): Eukaryota > Metazoa > Arthropoda > Malacostraca > Decapoda > Atyidae > Halocaridina > Halocaridina rubra. The sequence continues at coordinate 29,881 of JAXCGZ010001949.1, read as the reverse complement.
TACAGGTCCTGATGACATATCCCCTCATGTGCTTAAAAAATGCGCAAACACAATATCAGTGGCACTAAGTATCATAATTAAGGAGTCACTGGAGTCGGGGGAGGTTTCAAGATGCTGGAAACAAGCAAATGTGATACCTATCTTCAAAAAGGGAAGGAGGGATACGGCTCTAAACAATAGACCAGTTTCCTTGACCAGCATAGTTTGCAAAGTTATGGAGAAACTACTAAGGAAACATATCTCTCTTCACTTGGAATCCAACTTTTTGTCAGTGAGGCAACATGGCTTCAGAGAAGGTAGATCAACAGTAACAAACTTAATAGAATTTTATGATGAGGTAAGCCAAATCTTACAGGAAAGAGAGGGCTGGGCAGATTGCATATTCCTAGACTTCCAGAAAGCGTTTGACACTGTTCCACATGGGAGACTTATTAGGAAGCTGCAATCAATGGCTAGAATAGGTGGAAATATTTTGGAATGGATAAAAACTTACTTAGAAGGAAGGGAACAGAGGGTTAGAGTAAGACACTCAGTGTCTGAATGGAGAAGAGTTAGTAGTGGAGTTCCACAGGGTTCAGTTTTAGGGCCACTTTTGTTCATTGTATATGTAAATGACCTACCAGAGTCTGTAAATTCATTCATGAATATGTTTGCAGATGATGCAAAGATTGTGAAGAAAGTAAAAAACGAGAACAATGGTAGAGAAGTTCAGGAGGATCTAAATAATCTGCATGAGTGGTCAGAAAAGTGGCTAATGAAATTCAATACTTCAAAATGTAAGGTAATGAGAATGGGTACAAGTGCAAGAAGGCCCAAGCTTGACTACTCGGTGGCTGGAGTACAACTTCAAGAGACAGAAAATGAGAGAGATCTAGGAGTAAACATACTTGCAGATTTGTCTCCAGAAATACATATAAATGGCATAGTAAGGGCAGCATATGCATTCTTATCAAATGTAAGGGTAGCCTTCAGGCACATGGACAAGGAAATGTTCAGAAATATTTATGTAGCCTATGTGAGGCCAAAACTCGAATATGCAGCCCCCTTTTGGAATCCGCACTTGAAAAAGCACATAGCTAAGCTTGAAAAAGTTCAAAGACATGCCACGAAACTGGTGCCAGAAATACGCAATCTCAGTTATGATGAGAGGCTGAGGGAATTAGACTTACCATCACTCGAAGCTAGAAGAGTGAGGGGGGATATGGTGACAGTCTTTAAATTCCTTCATGGTTATGATAGAGTGGATAGGAATCGATATTTTGATATGGCTGGCTCTAGAACTAGAGGTCATGGTTTGAAGCTTCGTAAGAAAACTTCTTTGCAGGATGTAAGGAAATACTTTTTCAGTGTAAGAGTAGTTGATAATTGGAATTCGGTAAGCGAGGAGGTAGTTAATGCTATCTCAATCCATAGTTTTAAGGACAGGTATGATAAGTATCACTAAGTATAAAATGGAACCGATCAGGAGACGGGGAGATACGAGCTTTGGGCTCTTTCCCGTAAACACAATTAGGTAATCACAATTAGGTAATCACACACACGCACACACACACACACATCTGTATTAAGCAAATAAACACAATAATGTATGTGAAAGCAAGAATCACAGTTTGCTCCAAGCAGGGACTCGAACCTATGGCACATAATTAGTGTGCCAAGATGCTTCCATCTACACCACTATAGGTCTAAAAAAAAGCAAACCTCACAACTTCTTTTACACCTTTTTGGTTGTAGTTGGTAGCACTTTGGCACACTATTTATGTATCTAAGGTTTGATTCCCGGCCAGGGGAAAAATGTGATTCATGTTTTCACATATGTTAATTTGTTTATTTATTTATTATTGACGACTATATAGCACGGGATTTGAATTAAATGTGAAAACAAAGCCACGAGTGAGGTTGGGAAGAAACTGTAATATGAACAAAAAGCATTAAGAATGAATGCTTTCTTTCTCTAGCCCGTTAGTTGTGAGGTTTACTTCTTTTTTATACCTTTAGTGGTGTAGTTGGTAGTGCCTTGTTGCATTAGGTATGTGTCTTAGGTTCGAGTCCCAGCCAAGGGCAAAATAAAATTCAAGTTTTCACATATGTTGATGTGTTATCTGATTATTATTATTATTGCCTATATGGCATGGGATTTGAATTATATGTGAAAATAAAGCCCTGAATGAGATTGGGATGAAGCTACAAAAAGCATTCAGAAAGAATGCGTTAATTCCCTAGTACATAGGTGAGTGGTGAGGTTTGCTTTTTCTTGAAGACCTTTAGTGATAAGTAGTTGGTAGTGCATTGATCCACTAATCATGTGTCTTAGGGTCGAGTCCAGGCCAAGGGCAACATACGATTCATCTTTTCACATCATTAAATGTGTTATTTGATTATTATTGTTATTAGTGATGCCAATTTAGCATGGGATTTGAATGAAAGGCGAAAACAAATCCACGAGTGAGGTTAGCCAAAGCTGTAATATGAACACAAATAATTCAGAAAGAATGCGTTCTTTCCCCAACACAGTACATTGTTGTGAGGTTTGCTTCTTCTTTTAGGGCTTCAAAGGTGTAGTTGGAAGCGCCTTTGCACACTAATTATGTATCTTAGGGTCGAGGTCCGGCCAAGGGAATAATATGATATATAAATATATATATATATATATATATATATATATATATATATATATATATATATATATATATATATATATACATATATATATATATATATATATACATATATATATATATATATATATATATATATATATATATATATATATATATATATATATATATATATATATATATATATATATATATATATATATATATATATATATATATATATATATATATATATATATATATATATATATATATATATATATATATATATATATATATATATATATATATATATATATATATATATATATATATATATATATATATATATATATATATATATATATATATATATATATATATATATATATATATATATATATATATATATATATATATATATATATATATATATATATATATATATATATATATATATATATATTTATATATATATATATATGAATCATTTTTTTGCCCCGACCGGGACTCGAACCTAGGACTTATGATTACTAAGTCAAGGCGCTACCACTACACCACAGAAGGTTAAAAGGAACCCAACCTTATAGCTTATATCTGCTATACTTAGGAATGAACGCATTCTAACTGAATGCCACTATGTTCATATTACAGATTCCCCAACCTCACTCGTGGCTTCATTTTAGCATTTAATTCAATTCCCAATCTCATTCGGGCCATGAAATTATCAAATAAACACATTACATATGTGAAAACATGAATCATTTTTTTTTGCCCCGACCGGGACTCGAACCTAGGACTTATGATTACTAAGTCAAGGCGCTACCACTACACCACAGAAGGTTAAAAGGAACCCAACCTTATAGCTTATATCTGCTATACTTAGGAATGAACGCATTCTAACTGAATGCCACTATGTTCATATTACAGATTCCCCAACCTCACTCGTGGCTTCATTTTAGCATTTAATTCAATTCCCAATCTCATTCGGGCCATGAAATTATCAAATAAACACATTACATATGTGAAAAAAAAAAAAAAAAAAAAGATTCATGTTTTCACATATGTAATGTGTTTATTTGATAATTTCATGGCCCGGTTCCATTTTAGACTTAGTGATACTTATCATACCTGTCCTTACAACTATGGATTGAGATAGCATTAACTACCTCCTCGCTTACCGAATTCCAATTATCAACTACTCTTACACTGAAAAAGTATTTCCTTACATCCTGCGAAGAAGTTTTCTTACCAAGCTTCAAACTATGACCTCTAGTTCTAGAGCCAGCCATATCAAAATATCGATCCCTATCCACTCTATCATAACCATGAAGGAATTTAAAGACTGTCACCATATCCCCCCTCACTCTTCTAGCTTCGAGTGATGGTAAGTCTAATTCCCTCAGCCTCTCATCATAACTGAGCTTTCGTATTTCTGGCACCAGTTTCGTGGCATGTCTTTGAACTTTTTCAAGCTTAGCTATGTGCTTTTTCAAGTGCGGATTCCAAAAGGGGGCTGCATATTCGACTTTTGGCCTCACATAGGTTACATAAATATTTCTGAACATTTCCTTGTCCATGTGCCTGAAGGCTACCCTTACATTTGATAAGAATGCATATACTGCCCTTACTATGCCATTTATATGTATTTCTGGAGACAAATCTGCCAGTATGTTTACTCCTAGATCTCTCTCATTTTCTGTCTCTTGAAGTTGTACTCCAGCCACCGAGTAGTCAAGCTTGGGCCTTCTTGCACTTGTACCCATTCTCATTACCTTACATTTTGAAGTATTGAATTTCATTAGCCACTTTTCTGACCACTCATGCAGATTATTTAGATCCTCCTGAAGTTCTCTACCATTGTTCTCGTTTTTTACTTTCTTCACAATCTTTGCATCATCTGCAAACATATTCATGAATGAATTTACAGACTCTGGTAGGTCATTTACATATACAAGGAACAAAAGTGGCCCTAAAACTGAACCCTGTGGAACTCCACTACTAACTCTTCTCCATTCAGACTCTTAATGAGGCCCCATCCCCTGATCTTCTGTCATTATCTTCTTTATCTCCCCTTTGTCTGGAAGAACTCTGTAATGAAAATTTTTCTTCTCTTCTTCATTTCTTTCATCATTTAACCTTCTTGCCTCTTGCAACAAGTTTTTGATCTTTCCCATCTCTTCCTGTGTTCTGTATTGTCTAATGAACACTTTTTTGAATTCTTGAAGGTCTTTTAGACTTTTTTTTCTCAACAATATTTCCCTACATGTTTCCCCTCTCTCAAAGGTTACTTTTGTTGGTCTCGGCTTTCCTTCCCTCGAATATTTACCTAGTTGGTGTATGCTTACAATATCCTCAGGACCACAAACTACTCCAAGCTTTCTTATCAGGTCTACAACCCTAGCTTTATTTTCTTCAAGTCTCCCCTGCCATGTTGGCTCCTGGGATTCGCTTATGCCTGAGATTACCACTGTCTTCTCCTTATCAAGTGCCTGTCTGATGAGTGGGTTTGCCCTTTCCATCACAACGTCTTTCATTTTTTCGATTACTGTCTCTTTATAGTCAACTGTTTGTATGTTTTCCAGTGCTACCACCTTTACAGCCTCTTTTACTGCCACATTCCCCTTTAGTGCATCAGCAAAGGAAGTTTTCATGGCATCAATTTCCATATTCAGCTCCTGGAACTCTTTTCTGAACTGTTCAATGTTTTCCTTAATCTGGACATTCCAAGCAGCAATATCGTCTCTCTCAGAAGAGAGCAGCGAACTAACATCTAATTCCTTCAGGTTGTCATTCAGCTGTTTGTTTTTATCTTCTTGTTTAGAAATTCTAGATTCTAGTTGACTCTTTTCCCCTTCCAGCTTCTTTATTCTTTTTTCTAGTTCCTTTCTCTCCTGCCCTTGTGCTTTATTTGCTTCCTCCAAAGATCTTATTTGCTCTCTGAGTGTTTCATTCTCTTTCATTTCTCCATCCATATTCTGAATTTTATCATCAAGGCTTATAACCATTTCCTCTATATTCTTGATTTTCTGTTTGAGTCTCCTGATGGCTACCCCTCCTACCGACCCATGGATGGGAGAGGTTTGGGACAGAGATGGCGTCATTTTTATGTTCTCCCTCTCACAGAATATAGAAAGAAGACGAGAAAGAGGAAAAAAAAAGAGAAAAACCTTTAATTAAGCTTCACACTGAATTTTTATATCTCCATATAAGTGCTATTTAGTGATTCAGTTTATCTCTTATCTGGTAACACACATCTTAACTTAAAAACTTGACCATGGTAATTTAAGGATAAAAAGAAAAAGAAAAAAAATGCAACAAAACAAAAGTCAAAGTGTGTGTATGTGTGTGTGTGTGTGTGTGTGTGTGTGTGTGTGTGTGTGTGTGTGTGGTGTGTGTGTGTGTGTGTGTGTGTGTGTGATTACCTAATTGTGTTTACGGGAAAGAGCCCAAAGCTCGTATCTTCCCGTCTCCTGATCGCTTCCATTTTATACTTAGTGATACTTATCATACCTGTCCTTAAAACTATGGATTGAGATAGCATTAACTACCTCCTCGCTTAGCAAATTCCAATTATCAACTACTGTTACACTAAAAAAGTATTTTCTTACATCCTGCAAAGAAGTTTTCTTACCAAGCTTCAAACTATGACCTCTAGTTCTAGAGCCAGCCATATCAAAATATCGATCCCTATCCACTCTATCATAACCATGAAGGAATTTAAAGACTGTCACCATATCCCCCCTCACTCTTCTAGCTTCGAGTGATGGTAAGTCTAATTCCCTCAGCCTCTCATCATAACTGAGATTGCGTATTTCTGGCACCAGTTTCGTGGCATGTCTTTGAACTTTTTCAAGCTTAGCTATGTGCTTTTTCAAGTGCAGATTCCAGAAGGGGGCTGCATATTCGAGTTTTGGCCCCACATAGGTTACATAAATATTTCTGAACATTTCCTTGTACATGTGCCTGAAGGCTACCCTTACATTTGATAAGAATGCATATGCTGTCCTTACTATGCCATTTATATGTATTTCTGGAGACAAATCTGCCAGTATGTTTACTCCTAGATCTCTCTCATTTTCTGTCTCTTGAAGTTGTACTCCAGCCACCGAGTAGTCAAGCTTGGGCCTTCTTGCACTTGTACCCATTCTCATTACCTTACATTTTGAAGTATTGAATTTCATTAGCCACTTTTCTGACCACTCATGCAGATTATTTAGATCCTCCTGAAGTTCTCTACCATTGTTCTCGTTTTTTACTTTCTTCACAATCTTTGCATCATCTGCAAACTTTGCAAACTATGCTGGTCAAGGAAACTGGTCTATAGTTCAGAGCCGTATCCCTCCTTCCCTTTTTGAAGATAGGTATCACATTTGCTTGTTTCCAACATCTTGGAATCTCCCCTGACTCCAGTGACTTTTTAAATATGATACTTAGTGCCACTGATATTGAGTTTGCGCATTTTTTAAGCACATGAGGGGTTATGTCATCAGGACCTGTAGCTTGATGAACATCTAAATCCATCAGCGCTTTGCATACCTCTGTGGTTGTAAGGTTGATGTTCTCTAATACCGGCCCTTGAGCTTCTATCACTGCAATCTGAGGGGGTGGGGTATTTTCTACTGTAAATACTGACTGAAACTCCTTGTTCAATTCTTTGCAGATCTCTTCATCCGTCTCAGTGATGCTTCCATCCGCTCTCTTTAGCCTTAAAACCTGTTCTTTTACCTTCAGTTTTCCTCTGATAAAGCTGTGGAAAAGCTTGGGATTTTCTTTAGCCTTCCTGGTGATGTCCCTCTCATAGTCTCTCTCTGCCTCTCTCCTTTTACTTAAGTAGTCATTTCTTACTCTTTTGTAGGTTTGCCAGGCATTTATGTTTTTTCTCCTCCTATACCTTTTCCAGCATTTGTCTCTCCACTCCTTAGCTCTTTTACACCCATTATCGAACCATTTATCTCTGGCATGAATTACACCTACTTTGGTGACAGGTATGCAGCAATCTACTATCTTCCCATATTTCTCACAAAAGAAGTCATACATTTCTTGTACAGATTTGTTGTAAAATAAGGTTCTCCAGTCAAGAACTGCAAAAAGCTCATTCATTTTGATGTAATCTCCTTTCGGATAGTTCCTCCTCATGTCCTCAGTGCCTCTACTCTCAGGAAGAATATCTTCAATGATATACTCCATCAACAACACATAGTGATCACTCTTTCCAATTGGTGGTACATACTCAATATTTTCAATATCCAACACATTATCTGTGAACACTAGATCAAGTAGTGATGGCTCATCCCCACCCCTGGCCCTTGTTGGTTCCATTACATGTTGGTGTAGGAAATTCCCATGTACGCAATCTAGGAATCTTTGCCCCGAATGAGTCCTCACCACTGTGTGGGTCAAGATTTATCCAATCTATCTCTTTATGATTAAAGTCTTCCATGTGTGTGTGTGTAAAGTACTTATTAATTTCGTGACCTTAACTGGCCACCTTCTCAAAGTATTACTTTTAGAAGGTGGCCAGTTAAGGTCACGAAATTAATAACTTATATATATATATATATATATATATATATATATATATATATATATATATATATATATATACATATATATATATATATATATATATATATATATATATATATGTATATATATATATATATATATATATATATATATATATATATATATATATATATATATATATATATATATATATATATATATATATATATATATATATATATATATATATATATATATATATATATATATATATATATATATATATATATATATATATATATATATATATATATATATATATATATATATATATATATATATATATATATATATATATATATATATATATATTCGTTGTTTTCTTTAATTGACTTTTCCTACCATATATATATATATATATATATATATATATATATATATATATATATATATATATATATATATATATATATATATATATATATATATATATATATATATATATATATATATATATATATATATATATATATATATATATATATATATATACATATATATATATATATATATATATATATATATATATATATATATATATATATATATATATATATATATATATATATATATATATATATATATATATATATTCGTTGTTTTCTTTAATTGACTTTTCCTACCATATATATATATATATATATATATATATATATATATATATATATATATATATATATATATATATATATATATATATATATATATATATATATATATATATATATATATATATATATATTGTTCACAGAAAAACATATCCCAGCATAAATTAAGAAACTAGTCTACACGACTGTCCTTATACCTTTAGAGTTGAAACGTGGACAGTGACTACAACTGACATGAGTAGATTAATTGCTGCAGAAATGAAACCTATCAGACTTGTACTCGGTAAAACACAAATGGATAGAATAAGGAATGAAGAACTTAGAAAAAGACTAGGAAACAAAAATTGAGCATGCTAAGTTGAGGTGGCTGGGACATGTACAGAGAATGGAGTCGGCAAGATTTCCAAAACTCTGAATGAATGAATGTTGTTTATTGCCAAATATTTAGCATACATACAGGAATAAATATGTACATTATATTCAGAGACACTAGCCTGCTGAGCAAGAGTTCCTTGGCAGGCAGTTTAATATACATTTCACATATTTTAAAGTATGACGGCAATAGTTAACAAAAGCTCCAATATAGCAATCTCATACTTATCTTGTAATAAAACAAAACAGTAGCCTGACCTTAACCTGGACATAATGATACACTAATACTGTATTAATTATTAATCAACAGCTGCTTGATTTTGCCTAGTAAATAAATGCTGTTTGAGTTTCTTTTAAAAAAAAGTTGTGCCAGTTATTGTTTTTAAATCTTCTGGTAATGCATTCCAACATTTTGGGCCAAAACAGTGAATAGAAAATTTGTACAAGGTTGTTCTCGGCTGTAGACATATCAAATTTATATTATTACCTCTGGTTCCGTGGTTGTGTTGAATAAATCTAAATAATTTTCTGTTATGATTAACATCACTATGTATAATAATAAGACAGAAATATTGTATCAAGTAATTAAATTTAAGCAACTTTAGCTCCTTGAATAAAGAGGAAGTTTAGTCATATTTTCCACTATATGTAATAGTTCTGATCAGTCTTTTCTGAGTTACAAATACATCCCTTACAATTGACGGCCAAGTACAACCCCAGATGGACAAACAGTATATAATATGAGGATAACACAGGGAATAGTATATGCTTTTTAAGGCCTCATTTGTTAGGTTATGGCGAATTTTATACAAAATTCCACACGACTTGGACAGTTTTGAACAGACAGATTGAATATGATATTTCCGACTTAAATTTACATCAATAATTACTCCCAAAAATTTCTTACAAGCAACTCTTTTAACTTCATACCCATTCATATTAACTTGACCAATATTGTGTACTACAGATCTATTTTGAAATAAGACATAGTGAGTTTTGGAAACATTTAGCTTTAATTTATTAAGAGAGACCCAGTTGTTAATTTCTTCTAGTTCACTATTTAAAACAGAATGCAGGTGGTCAAGGTTATTATCATGCAAGAGAAGGTTGGTGTCATCTGCAAAAAGAATATATTTGAATTTATTACTGGCATTGGAAATATCATTTATATAAACTAAAAATAACAATGGGCCCAGTATTGATCCCAGTGGTACTCCCCTCTCAATAGTTTGCAACAAAGATGCTTTCCCATTACAATATACTGCTTGTTTTCTATTTTTCAAGTATCTCTTAAATAACTGTAATGGAGTTCCCCTAATACCCACACAAGTTAGTTTTTTCTATTAGTATATCATGGTCTAATGAGTCAAATGCTTTGGACATGTCTAGGAAAACCCCTGCAACAAAGTTTTTATTTTCCAAATTTTTATAAACATCACTTGTAAAGTTCATTATTGCTTTTTCAGTGGTCTTATTATTACGGAATCCGTATTGATTTTCGGATAATAGGTTGAACTTTTCAAGGAATTCTTTAAGTCTGTGAACAATCACTTTTTCAAACACTTTACTTAAAAACGGTAAGATAGATATAGGTCTATAGTTATTTTCATCATCTACAGTGCCTGACTTAAATATAGGTATTACCAGACGGAAGAAGGCCCACAGCCCGCCTATGAAAAAGATGGAGGGATAGTATATAAGAAATCTTAACAAAATATAGAATGGGAAGACTGAATAGATTGGAGGAGGAGGATATCTTCTGGGACAGAGTGGAATGGAGAAGAAGATGCTCCGCACTGACAGGCTAAAAAGCCTACCTGCGGGAGAAAAGAAATATATATATATATATATATATATATATATATATATATATATATATATATATATATATATATATATATATATATATATATATATATATATATATATATTTCATAGCTGAGCTTCAGAATAGAATCTAAATTTTACACAAGGTTTGAAGACAGCATTTTCCAGATATTAGCTTTGAAGAATTATATCGAGAGATTACACACACACACTCACACACACAAAGAGAACATTATAATAACTGTTGTATACAACCCACCAAGGAACCAAAATAGGCTTGAAGTTTATGAGGAAAGTAATATAGGTACTATTGAAGTCACAAACTCAGTTGTTAACATGGCACGGGAAAAAAAATGTAGGATTTTGATTATGGGAGACTTTAATCATAAAGAGATAGATTGGATAAATCTTGACCCACACAGTGGTGGGGACTCATTCGGGGCAAAGATTCCTAGATTGCGTACAAGGGAATTTCCTACACCAACATGTAATGGAACCAACAAGGGCCAGGGGTGGGGATGAGCCATCACTACTTGATCTAGTGTTCACAGATAATGTGTTGGATATTGAAAAAATTGAGTATGAACCACCAATTGGAAAGAGTGACCACTGTGTGTTGTTGATGGAGTATATCATTGAAGATATTCTTCCTGAGAGTAGAGGCACTGAGGACATGAGGAGGAACTATCCGAAAGGAGATTACATCAAAATGAATGAGCTTTTTGCAGTTATTGACTGGAGAACCTTATTTTACAACAAATCTGTACAAGAAATGTATGACATCTTTTGTGAGAAATATGGGAAGATAGTAGATTGCTGCATACCTGTCACCAAAGTAGGTGTAATTCATGCCAGAGAGAAATGGTTCGATAATGGGTGTAAAAGAGCTAAGGAGTGGAGAGACAAATGCTGGAAAAGGTATAGGAGGAGAAAAAACATAAATGCCTGGCAAACCTACAAAAGAGCAAGAAATGACTACCTAAGTAAAAGGAGAGAGGCAGAGAGAGACTATGAGAGGGACATCACCAGGAAGGCTAAAGAAAATCCCAAGCTTTTCCACAGCTTTATCAGAGGAAAACTGAAGGTGAAAGAACAGGTTTTAAGGCTAAAGAGAGCGGATGGAAGCATCACTGAGACGGATGAAGAGATCTGCAAAGAATTGAACAAGGAGTTTCAGTCAGTATTTACAGTAGAAAATACCCCACCCCCTCAGATTGCAGTGATAGAAGCTCAAGGGCCGGTATTAGAGAACATCAACCTTACAGCCACAGAGATATGCAAAGCGCTGATGGATTTAGATGTTCATAAAGCTACAGGTCCTGATGACATATCCCCTCATGTGCTTAAAAAATGCGCAAACACAATATCAGTGGCACTAAGTATCATATTTAAGGAGTCACTGGAGTCGGGGGAGATTCCAAGATGCTGGAAACAAGCAAATGTGATACCTATCTTCAAAAAGGGAAGGAGGGATACGGCTCTAAACTATAGACCAGTTTCCTTGACCAGCATAGTTTGCAAAGTTATGGAGAAACTACTAAGGAAACATATCTCTCTTCACTTGGAATCCTTCAACTTTTTGTCAGTGAGGCAACATGGCTTCAGAGAAGGCAGATCAACAGTAACAAACTTATTAGAATTTTATGATGAGGTAAGCCAAATCTTACAGGAAAGAGAGGGCTGGGCAGATTGCATATTCCTAGACTTCCAGAAAGCGTTTGACACTGTTCCACATGGGAGACTTATTAGGAAGCTGCAATCAATGGCTAGAATAGGTGGAAATGTTTTGGAATGGATAAAAACTTACTTAGAAGGAAGGGAACAGAGGGTTAGAGTAAGACACTCAGTGTCTGAATGGAGAAGAGTTAGTAGTGGAGTTCCACAGGGTTCAGTTTTAGGGCCACTTTTGTTCATTGTATATGTAAATGACCTACCAGAGTCTGTAAATTCATTCATGAATATGTTTGCAGATGATGCAAAGATTGTGAAGAAAGTAAAAAACGAGAACAATGGTAGAGAAGTTCAGGAGGATCTAAATAATCTGCATGAGTGGTCAGAAAAGTGGCTAATGAAATTCAATACTTCAAAATGTAAGGTAATGAGAATGGGTACAAGTGCAAGAAGGCCCAAGCTTGACTACTCGGTGGCTGGAGTACAACTTCAAGAGACAGAAAATGAGAGAGATCTAGGAGTAAACATACTGGCAGATTTGTCTCCAGAAATACATATAAATGGCATAGTAAGGGCAGCATATGCCGTCTTATCAAATGTAAGGGTAGCCTTCAGGCACATGGACAAGGAAATGTTCAGAAATATTTATGTAACCTATGTGAGGCCAAAACTCGAATATGCAGCCCCCTTTTGGAATCCGCACTTGAAAAAGCACATAGCTAAGCTTGAAAAAGTTCAAAGACATGCCACGAAACTGGTGCCAGAAATACGCAATCTCAGTTATGATGAGAGGCTGAGGGAATTAGACTTACCATCACTCGAAGCTAGAAGAGTAAGGGGGGATATGGTGACAGTCTTTAAATTCCTTCATGGTTATGATAGAGTGGATAGGGATCGATATTTTGATATGGCTGGCTCTAGAACTAGAGGTCATAGTTTGAAGCTTGGTAAGAAAACTTCTTTGCAGGATGTAAGAAAATACTTTTTCAGTGTAAGAGTAGTTGATAATTGGAATTGGCTAAGCGAGGAGGTAGTTAATGCTATCTCAATCCATAGTTTTAAGGACAGGTATGATAAGTATCACTAAGTATAAAATGGAACCGATCAGGAGACGGGAAGATACGAGCTTTGGGCTCTTTCCCGTAAACACAATTAGGTAATCAATTAGGTAATCACACACACACACACACACACACACACACACACACACACACACACACACACACACACACACACATATATATATATATATATATATATATATATATATATATATATATATATATATATATATATATATATATATATATATATATATATATATATATATATATATGTATATAGTCGTATGGCATTTCATAGATGCCTATAATTGCCAGATGGCAGTGACGCACTCGATACCTGCCGACCTCCAGGACTGGCAAAAGAGCCCAGTTAGTGAGAGTTGTAACGACTATAGTTACTTCAGTACTTCAAACAGAAAGCAAGAGGTATTTTACTTAATATATAAAAGAGGATGTTCACCAATACAAACAAAATATTGAACTGATTTAATGATCAAATTCAGGGTTATTCATATGTACAGCTATTTCAGTGGGAGGAATTACAAACAACCCAAGAGTAATTTTTGACCTATTAAATACAACTTTAAAATAACTTAATAATTACTAAATGATTACATATTTACAATAATTACATATTTTGATAAAAAATTTCATTTACATTTTGTACGTTTGTACAATGCTCCCCCCTTGGAAGAGACTAAAGGGCATCCTGCCCTAGAGAAACGAATAGGAGGAGGATCATCTTCTTGAAGGTAGGCGACTTTCAAGCTTTCAATGGATATCCACTCCTCAGTGCCATGGATGTTGAGGAGGAATGCCTTTAAACGTCGTCGTATGACTCTATGCGGTCCATTGTAAGGAGGCGTTAGAGGCGTCCGATGACTATCCGTTCTGATGAAGAAATGGGTGGTTGTGTTGAGGTCTCGTGGAATGAAAGTTTTTCTGTTATTCTGGTATGTTTGTTTTACAGGTGTGTATTTTCCAACTATCTGGCAGAGACGATCGAGATCTTCATGGTGATTGTTGTTTGGGAAAACTCGGCAGGTACCACTAAGGGGTCGCCATATACCATCTCGGCTGAGGATACGATAAGACCCTCTTTGGGAGTAGTTTGGAGTCCAAGGAGTACCCAAAGTAGTTGATGTGTCCAAGAATTGCTTGTGCAGCGGGTGATGAGGGTTGCCTTTAGTGTTCTATGCATGCATTCAACCATGCCCTTTGCTTCTGGATTGTAGGACGTTGTGTGATGGTTTGCGGAGCTAAGGAGCTGACTGAGAGAGTTCCAAAGTTAGGATGTAAATGTGGAACCCCTATCTGATGTAATATGTTCGGGGATGCCAAATCATGAGATACAGGCAGATAGGAAGGCAGAAGCACAGGAGGAGGCAGTGGCCTCTTTCATGGGCACTGCCTCGGGCCATCAGGTTGAGTGGTCCACTATTGTGAATATGTATTTGTTGTTTTCTGATGGCAGAAGAGGTCCCACAATGTCAATATGGACATGGGAAAAACGTCTTTGTGACTGAGGAAAAGTACCAATTCCAGATTCAGTATGTCGGTGGATATTAGAAGTTTGACATGACAAGCAGGAGCGGAACCAAGATTTAGCGTCTTTTGTTATACCGTGCCATATGAAATTTTTCTTGAGGAGCATAGCAGTTGATCAACCGGAGGGATGAAAAAGTCATGAATAAGTTGGGATACATGTCGTCGAAGAGGCTGAGAAATCCAGGGGCGAGGTCATCCTGAACTCACGTCACACAAGATGGTGGTCCCTTGTTCATCTATTGGTAAATCTTTCCATTGAAGAGCTGTGAGTGATGTACGACAAGATTGCATTTCAGGATCTTGTATCTGTAGTTCTGCGAGGTGTCTGTAGTCGAGGCCAAGGCATATGGATGAAATAGTGTTTCTTGAAAGTGCATCAGCGACAGGATTCTTTTTTCCCGAGACATGTTGCAAAGTACAGTTAAACTCAGATATAGTAGAGAGGTGTCTTTATTGTCATGCGGAACTTGGATCTTTTCACTTGGTAAAAGCGTGAACAAATGGAAGGTGGTCCGTTCGAATGGTAAATGAGACACCTTTGATAAAATTCTTGAACTGGCAGACAGCGGAATGAATAGCAAGAAGCTCCCTGGTGAAGATGGAGTAATGGGTTTCAGCAGGAGTAAGCTTTCTACTGAAGAAGGCGGTTGGTTGACAAACCCCATGATTAATCTGTTCGAGGACAGCTCCCACTGCAGTATCGCTGGCATCAGTAGACAAGATGAGAGGTAGATCAGGTGTTGGAAAGTTAAGATGGGCTGCAGCAAAAAGAGCTGTTTTGGCAGCATTAAAGGCATCTTCTTGGGCAGGGCCCCAGGATAGTGATTTTGGTTTTCCAGACAGTGCTGTATATAGTGGATTCATTATTGAAGCAATGTTTGGTAAAAAACGATGGTAATAGTTGACCATTCCTACAAATTCTTGCAAGGCCTTGATAGTAGTAGGCTTAGGGAATGTCTGGACGGCAGTTACTTTTTCTTGGAGGGGAAGGACACCCTTGGAGAAGATACAGTGTCCCAGAGAACTCTACTTCTTTGACTCCAAATACACACTTATCGTGCCTGACGATGAGACCAGCAGAGCGTAGACGTTCAAGAACTTGGTGGAAGTGTTTGGTGTGGGTGTCATGATTAGGAGAGAAAACTAGGATGTCATCCACATAAGCAACACAGAAGGGTAGGTCACCCAAAATCCCATCCATCATGCGTTGGAAAGTGGCTCCGGCGTTTCTGAGGCCGAAGCAAGAGTAGTTGAACGTATATGTTCCAAAGAGAGTGGTTATAAATGTCTTGGGAATGTCTTCAGGATTCATAGGGACTTGATAGTAACCTTTGAGCAAGTCCAGTTTGGAAAATATCTTGGCCTCATGTAGATATGTCATGACATCAGCAATGTTAGAGAGAGGATAATGATCAGGTTCTGTCATCATATTCAATCGCCTGAAGTCGCCGCAGGGTCGTAGTGTACCGTCCTTTTTTATTGCTATGTGCAATGGGGATGCCCATGGGCTGGATGCCTTTTGACATAGACCCATTTCTTCCATTTCCTTGAAGACCTTTTTTGTTGTGGTGAGTTTTTCTGGAGACAGCCGACAAAACTTTGAGAATACTGGAGGACCTGAACTTCGTATGAAATGGAAAATACCATGACTTGCAGGTGTGCAGGAAGATAGGCAAAGCTCTGGTTTGAAGACTTCAGGATATGTAGACTGCAGGAAGGAGTAATCATCTTGGGCATTAGATATGTGAAGAGCGAGGTCAACAGGTGCGGTAACAATGGCAATTGAGGATAAGGTGTTGGTGTCCATGAGACGGCGGTTGGCAACATCGACGAGGAGATGGAAATGTGCAAGAAAATCAGCTCCAATGAGAGGTAGAGAAACATCTGCAATAATAAAGTTCCACGTGAAAGTTCTGTTGGCTAAGGATAGCTGGAGAACTTTGTATTCATAAGTAGTGATGCAAGACTCGTTGGTAGCTGCCAATTTGTTGTCAGTACCTGAACTACAACAACTGTGGACCATGGACTTCGGCATGAGAGACCTACAAGCACCTGTGTCAACCAAGAATTTGATACCTATAATGAAATCAACTAGGAAGAAAACATTAATTGAGACAGAGGCCGCCGCAGGCAGCGACGACCTTAAAGCAAGTTTTTTGCCCATATACATTGTTTTTATGCAGTTTTTGGCAGCGTGACCAAAGCGGGCATGATAGTAACAGAGTTTGGACGTGACATCCAGTCTTTTGTGAGAATATGAGGTAATTTCTTTAGCTCGAGGTCGTGTGAGGGCAATGTTGTAGAATGATGATCGAGATGAAGATGTGGCAGCTGCGACGGCTTCGTCTGGAGGACTGGAGTACATGTGATTGATATTGGTAATGTTAGGAGGTGTGCTGGCATATACTGGTGGATGACTAGCTGCATTGTGTGCATTGAGAAGACTGTCTGCACGGGCTGCCAGAGATGCATCATCGAAAGTTAAGAAATCTGTGACTGCAGCACGGACAGATTCAGGAAGATGCTGTAACCAAAGGGCGAGGAGTACATCTATTGTCTGACTGGTACCTGAACTGTCGGGAGGAAGACAGGCAATAGCTCTCATCTCAGCAAGTGCGTCAGAAGGGCGCTGATCACCTAGTGCCTGTTTTGAAAGGTCAAATATTATTTTAACTCTTTTCTCTGGAGATGGGGAGAATTTCTTCAAGAGGAAGGTTTTCAAGTCCTGGTAAGCGATGGCGTTGTCACCCTGGGATTCCAACCAGTTTGATATCTGAGGAAAGAGTGTGTCAGTAATGGATGATAAAACATGATCAGCTTGTGTTTCAGAATTTGTGATCCTCTTTAATCGAAATTGCATTTCTGCACGTCGGAACCAGATGAGGGCGTTGATGGTGGAGAACGTCGGGAGTTTGAAGTTAGCAATATGGTCTGTTGCCACTGTAGAAGCTTTGATGTCTGTCATGGCGTGGGTGAGAGATAGAAACACTCCGGGGTCACCAATGTAACGACTGTAGTTACTTCACCACTTCAAACGGAAAGCAAGAGTTATTTTACTTAATATATAAAACAGGATGTTCTCCAATACAAGCAGAATATTGAACTTATTTAATTATCAAATTCAGGGTTATTTATATGTACAGCTATTTCAGTGGGAGGAGTTACAAACAACCCAAGAGTAATTATTGACCCATTAAATACAAGTTTAAAATAACTTAATAATTGCTAAATGATTACTTATATACAATAATTACATATTTTGATAAAAAATATTATTTGCAATTTATACGTTTGTACAGAGTTCAGCCTTTGCCAGGGGCATAATTCACGTCCACAACTTAGCAGTCTCTCCCCTGGGGGCGGGAATCGATAGTGACAGGAACCATAGGAACGGGAGCTCTGAGATGCTAAATAAGTATTCATTATAATGAACTACTGTAACCAAGAAGATGCTTATTTCTCCACTACTCACCTCGCTACCTATTATAACAGAATACAGATAGTGCAATTAAAGTACTATCTGACAACTTGGTGGCAGCCTTTAAGATTCATCCACGCCGTTACTACAGCAAAGAGAAATAAGAATTAAAAATACAGAAGAAACAAATATAAAGCCCCTATGGAAGAAATGTTCGAGTGAGAAGAAACTTCTAGACCCATACAAGCAGCGAGACAGCGACGCCGAGAGAGAAAGCTCCAGCTTCGACAGTATCATGTTAGCAGAATAAGTCACTCTCCCCCACCCCCATATTGGCAAGGCCCCCAGCAGTAAGAGGAGAAACAGTGCCTTCATGTACACCACCGTCACAGTGAGCCGAAGTGTGACTGGGGCTTTGAGAGAAAACACCATTACCAGAAGTTATATGTTGCCGGATCCAACCAAGAAGATGGCGATTTGTTGATTTTCTGAGTGAGTTAATAAAAGTAGAATTTCTGTACCCATTACTTACATGGATAATTTGTACTAATAGCTATAAGCAGCAATACACTCCAATTTTATTATAATTTGAATAATAAAAGGAGGAATAGCATTTTTGAAGGGTGCACAATTTATTTTTATTATTGCCTAAGTTAATTATGAAACAGGCAAATGTATTGATATTAATAGAGAAAGTTTAATGTATTTGTAATATCAGTTTTTTTATATTAATTTCTTAAAGCGTAAGAAATCGAGTGAGAAGATCTATCACCTGTTTTCAAGGTTCTTTCTTTTTTTTAGCGGGTGTTGTGTTTGGCGAGAGAAAGGCAGAAATGACCGATCGTTCTTCTAACGTCATTTTTATAAAAAAAAAAATTTATATTAAATTACGTGAATAACATATCCTTTGGAAGAATAAGAAAATTTTGTGATATTATTTCGATATGAGTCTTTCTATTTTTGCGCTATGCAGGCTGGGAAAAGTAGAATTGAGTGATTTGTGCTGTGAAGAGGGGAGGATTTGTGTGTTGCCTAAATGCTCCCTAGTGGGAGTAGAGGGGGGACCTAGGACTGGGGATGCAGTCATGTGACCACCCGGCCTGACCGAGGCTTCACCCACGCACTCCTTCAGAGTGACGGGAAGGGAGGAGTTGTACAGAGAGTAAGGGAGAGAGTGTTTTAAAGTGATGCAGTGAGTGCGGGAGAGA
>JAXCGZ010001948.1:152500-175978 GCA_037179515.1 Halocaridina rubra | reverse complement strand
TATATATATATATATATATATATATATATATATATATATATATATATATATATATATATATATATATATATATATATATATGAAGCAGGAAAGGCCCAGAAATTAAAAATGAAATACGAAGAAGTGCTGTATATTACGACCGAACTTCGGTCCTCTTCAGATGCAAGATATATAACCATCAAGACAAATTAGAGGAGGAAAGCTTGAGATACAGAAGTTTTTAGAGAGGTTTTTGGCTAAGGACCAGACACATATAACAGTGGGAGAGGAGTTAAGATCATCAACTTTCCTTCTTAAAAATGGAAGCTTTACACTTTCGAATCTGAGCAGTGCAGTGTTTCCTAGCTGTATTAAGAGCAGAGCGAGTTAAATCAGGAGAGGCTTGGTACGACCAGTATGCCCGATCCCTGGACCAAATAACCTTGGAGCAGGCACAGTCAAACCAAGGATTAGGGGGAGAATTTTTTTTACAGGAGGGAATGAACGCCTCCATTCCCGTGGTTCTGATTGCAGCAACTTGTAGGGCTACCAGATCAGGATATCAGGTAGCCCTTATCAGGTGATTCACTTACTACTTGTAAAAGTGTCGTGTTCATTATGAAACATAAATCTTTGGCTCTCATTTTTCTGCCAACTCTTCCGTAAGCGATTCCAGTTCTTCCGTTCCTCCTACTTTACCCTCTCTCTAACCCTATGCCCTCCCTTATTCTTTATTCCCGCAAAGTCCATAAGGTTCTTCACTTTCTAAAGACGAACAAGGCATCCAGACACGATGATATCCCTGCAAGGTTCCTTAAGGAGTTTGCAGATGAATGGCACTCGTGCTTTGCTGTCCTCTTTTATTTTCTTTTTATGAGTGTAACACCGGGATAGGCAAAAACTGCTCTCATCAATAAAGGTCCGGGCACGAGAAAACATCAAGACGAAGGAAAAGATAATTGTTAATTACAAGGCAGAAATGAGGTAATATTACACAAAGGAAAACGACAGACAAAAAAAATAATCAAAGTACAGAGGACCTAGAGATATGGAGGATTAGGCCTTGAGATGACGAATGATCTGCTCTTTGAAGGAAGATAGATCAAAAGAATTAGGATAGACAGAGGGAGGAAGAGAGTTCCAGAGTCTGGAGGTAGATGGGAAGAAACAATAGCTGCACCGACCAATTCGCGAGCTACAAATCTCCACATAGTACCTGTGAGATGAGGCCCCTTGACGAGTGTTATGCGGCTTCGGCAGTGGGGGAGGGATGCAACTCGCCAACTCATTAGAGCAGCGATGGAAGTAGTAGCGACAGAAAAGAGAAAGGGACGATACCTTGCGGCGAAGAGAGAGAGAATCCAGATTAGAAGTAAGAGAAGGATCAGTAATGAGTCTGACTGCCTTCGAATCAACCCTATCAAGGAGATAAGTATAAGAAGAAGCACCCCAAATGTGTGATCAGTATTCTTAGCAGGGACAGATAAGACCTTTATAGATTTTAAGTAACTGTAAAGAGGAAAAGTAATGATGAAAACGAAACAGAACCCCCAGTTTTTTGGATGATGATTTAGGAATTTGGACTATGTGATTCCTCCAAGACAAGTTAGAGGCTCTAGGGAATCCTAATATGTTTATAGAATTAAGAGCGTAAATTTCATTAGTTTCGAAGACATTAGAGTTATCAGGAGGAGAAGATAAAGAGATAGCCAGAAACTGTGTCTTTGAGGCATTGAATTTAACTAAATTTTGAGTGCCCCACTCATATACCCTATGCAAATCGGAGTTGAGAATAGAAGAAATAGTGATAGGAGACTGATTACGAGTAGCAGATGAAGGTTGTTGAGAAAAGGCAGATGAAAAGTGAAGGGTAGAGTCGTCAGCAAAGGCATGAAGAAGAGAGGAAGATGGGGATTATAGTAGATCATTGATGAAGAGAAGGAACAGAGTAGGTGAAAGAACAGAGTCCTGTGGAACAACACTGGTAACAGAGAAAGGGCTAGATGTCGCACCATCAACAACTACAGATATAAAATTATCAGAAAGGGTGGCCACTTTATTCCTTCAAACTACCGACCTATTGCCCTGACCTCTGCTTTTGCTAAAATATTCAAAACTTTGCTCAATTCTCACTTCTTGAAATATCTTAAATCTAACTCACTTATCTCCGATCACCAGTACAGCTTCTGTACTGGTGATCCACTGGTGACGTCCTGTCTTATCTTCCTCTTGTATGGTCATCTTCTCAGGAAACTATGGGGAATCCTTTGTCATCGCCCTTGATAGCTCTAAGCCTTTTGAGAGAGTCTGGCACAAGGCTCAGTTGGCCAAGTTCCCTTGCTTAAGGTTTTACCCCTTCTCTTTGTTCTCTAATTTCCAGTTTTCTTTCTGACCTTTATATATCTGTGGCTGATGATGGTGCAACATCTAGCTCATTCCCTGTTACCAGTGGAGTTCCACGGGGATTTGTTCTTTCACCTACTCTGTTCCTTCTCTTTATCAACGATCTGCTTCAGACCCCATCCTCCTCTCTTCATAACGCATTTGCCGACGATTCTACCCTTCATTTTTCCTCTGCCTTCTCTTCATAACCTTCATCTGCTACTCGTAATCAGTCTAGTTTCACTCTTTTTTCTACTCTCAACCACGATTTGCAGACTATATCCCAGTGGGGAACCCAAATTTTTTGTAAATTAATACCTCCATGACAGTTTCTGGTTATCTCTCTATCTTCTCCTCCTGATAGCCCTATTGTCTTCGAGAATATCGAAATTTACCCTCATTAGTCTATTAACATTTTGGGAATCCATATAGCCTCTAACTTTTCTTGGAGGAATCACATAATCCAAACTTCTAAATCTCCATCCAAAAATCTTGGAGTTCTTTTTCATTTTCGCCATCACTTTTCTTCTCTTCAATTACTTGAAATTTATAAATGTTTTATCTTTTCCTGCTTAGAATGCTGCTTGCATATTTGGGGTGCATCTTCTTATACTTATGTTCTTGCTGGAATTAACTCTAAGCCAATCAGACTCATCAATGACCCATCTCAATCTGGACTCTCTTTTTTTTCGACTTAAGGTATCATCCCTTTCTCTTTTCTAGCAATGCTGCTTCCATTGCTGCTCTGATGAGTTCGCGAGTTGCATCCCTCCCTTGCTGTCGAAGCTGCATAAGACTCGTCAAGCTATCTCGTCACACAGGTACTGTGTGAAGATTTGTAATTCATAGATTGGACGGTGCAGTGACTGCATCTTCCCATCGACTTCCAGACTCTGGAACTCTCTTCCTCCTTCTGTCTTTCATAATTCTTATAACCCACCTTCCTTCAGAATAAATGGAACTTATGTCATCTCAGGGCCTAGTCCTCCATACCTCTAGGTCCTCAATACTTTGTCTATTTATTCAGCTTGTCCTTTTCGTATTGTGTATCATTCCCTTATTTCTGCCTTGACCTTAAGCTTCTATTTTTTCTGTGTCTTAATTTTTTCTTGGCGCCCAAGCCTGATAAGGGCAATTTTCTTGCCTGTCCCGGTGTCACACTCATAAAAAAAAGGTGGATAAGAAAGGAAAGACGAAACATTGGAGTACCTAAGCGCTTATGAAACACTGGCTTGCCTCAACATTTATGGGCATAATTATCTTCTCATTTTCACAGGTCAATAACTGAGTAGATGATTATACTCGTAAGCCCTAGGTACTTTGTAATTTCCTTTTTCCCTTTTAGACAAGGCCATAGCGGAATACCTTATCGCATTTGAGTATAATTATATACTCATGTACGAAAATGATTGAGCAAATTTTTACACTTGTAATCACGAAGTACTCTGCAGTTTCTTTTTCCTCTCGTAGCCAAGGAAATAACGAAATACTTTAGCGCTTGTAAATATATAGCAACTCATCTTTAGATATAACTGATGAGTAGGTAATTATACTCGCATTCGCTACCTGACTCCGTTGTTTCTCATCTCCTTCATAGTCAAGGATACAACGGAGTGCCAGCCTCCTGGCTAGTACAGTGGTAACGCGTTGGCCTCGCATTTGTGAGGTCGACAGATTGCGCCTCGTCCAGGTAAGAGAATTTAAGCTGTTTACTGGGGAGGTTACTGCTGTGGCTGGTCACGGCAGTGGAGGGTTCGGGCCTGTGCCGGCTGACGCCTGCCCTACGGGTCCTCCATAACCCCTTCCATCCATCCTTAGGTGGAGAATCTATTAAAAAAAAACAGAGTGCTTAGCGCTTGTGAATGTAATATCTTCTTCACTGTATAAGTAACTGCTTTATAGATAAATATTGTAAAGTGCTAAGGTGCTTTATTGTTTCCTTTTTTCTTTCATAGTCAAAGAAATAACGAAGTACTTTAACGCATACTAGCATAGCTATCTAATCATTTTCTGCAGTAACTGATGAGATAATGATCGTAAGTAGATAATTATACTAGGAAATGCTAAAGTGCCCTGTTATATCCGTTTTTGCTTCCTAGTTTGGGAAACAATAGCGTACCTTAACTTTTGTGAGTATAACGTTTACCCATCTTCAGAGGTAATTGATGTGTAGATGTTTATACTCTTCAGGGCTAAGTTACTCCCTTGTCTCTTTTTATCCGAAAATAAATATTTTTATTATGAAGAAGAAAGCTAATCAACGGAGTGTCTTATCGCCTACGAATACGCTACCTACTCATCTTCAAATTTAACCAATGAGAAGGTTATTTTATTACGTAATAAGGACCATAGCGCTGGCGTGTTTAATAATCTATTCATCTCCAGAGGTAACTTAATAGTAGTAACTATACTCGAAAACAGTAATGTACTACTGTATTTTTTATCTATAGACAAGGAAAGAGCGGAGTACCTTTGTGATTATAAGTATAATAATCTTTTCATTTTCAACGGAATCTGATTATTTACTGGTGCTCCGTTGCCTCCTCTTCCCCTTCGTACTCAAGGAAACAATCCAGTACCATAATCCTTGTGAGTATAAATACTCATTAACAGAGGTAATTGATGAGTAGCTAATTATACTTGAGTGCGCTATATGTACTTCCTTGATTCCATTATCCCTTCGTAGCTTAAAAAGCATTAGTGTACCTTATAGTTCTCAAGACTGAATTTTCATCTCTATAAGTATAACTGAGAAGTAAATAACGGAATCGAATCGTAATCATGATATACTCAGAACTTGCTTTTCCCAAATATGATTATTTGGCCTGTGAAGGGGAAAAGGAAACAACAGAGTATACTAGCTATTTACGAGTATAATAATCTATTTTTCGTCAGAGGTTAATTATGAATAGATAATTACACTATTAAGCGTAAACGTTACCTGTTATTTCCTTTTCCCCTTCGTAGTCACTTAATGGAGTACTTCAGCGCTTTCGAAAGTAATAATCTTTTCGTATTCAGTAAAACCACTGTTAAGCGCTAAGATACTCCATTGTTTCTTCATTTCTCTTTGCAGTCAAGAAAACTAGAAAGAACAATTTACCATATTTATAGGTAACTGACGAGTAGATAATTATTCTAAGTTCTGAGGTACTCCAATGGTAGTCCATATGTACATATTTCGTTATATAGTGATATGCGCACACGATACTATTAGCTGTATCGAATAATGGTTTTTGTGTTAACTTTAGATCATCAGCTGCTTTAGAACGCGTCAGAGCCTACCGAGAGAAAGAGAAATCGCGAAAATTGGCTGAACTGGATCGTTTGTGTGCTGCCGCAGAGAATGCGCACGCAGGTCTGCGCCTCTATTTGCTCATCACCACGCCTTCTGCGGCCACCCCATCGCCTCCTGCTTCAGAAGTGGTTCCTCTCCTTACCAACAGGGATAATTGGTTAAAAAGGAAACGGTAAAATCATGTCACTCATAGCCAATGCATGACTCGCGAAATATTTTGCATGGCCTTCATATTTCAAAAGCATTATATAAAACTAAAACACGATATGTAAACTTATGAAACAATGTCTCAAATTTATATTTAAACTATTGAAATTATATTACCGATAAATTTATGTTCCTTTAATCTTGCACGTGCTAAATAACATAAGGCATGCAAACCAAAGGCAAAGATGATCAATCCTTAAGATTTTCTTGCATGGCGATGATAATCTGAATAAAAATATGCTCATCTCTGTGTTTTAAATTCCAAAACTCAAATTAAATATTGCACAATAATTGTACTACTAACACACTACTTTATCATGATAATCTATGCTTAATTAATTTCATTTATTTATGCACACATCTTTGTTACTAATATCTGAAATTAAATTTGCTAATATGCTTGTGAATATAATATTGTTCATAAAAATCATAAATAAAATAATGCATTGAAGACTTATCATTATTTATTATTAAGCTGTTGTTGATACTGTCTTTTTATGATCCATAAAATAAACCATTAATGCGTTTTTTATTTAGTACTGAAATTTTATTGATAAATGTCACTAATATCTGCCAACAGTTTTTTTTTCTTAATGTCATTTTTATTTGTATGTTTATGATACATGATAATGAATAATGTATCTGTATAAAATAAATTATATTAATTTAAAGTTTCAATTTATGAAGTTAACCGGTATTGCTGTTAATAATTAGTGATTTGCCATTAGCTTATAAATAAATTATAATTTCTTGTCGTTTGTTTTATTACTAACATGAGTTTTTATTCAGAAATATGAATTTAATTAATAATAATCTTTTTTCGAATTATGGAAGTTTTTAATATTAACTTTATAATTTGTGGGATATTGATATTAGAAAATTGACATACATTGGCTTTCATCCTCATTTCGTCCTCGTTTCATTTTGCCTTCATAACTGACCTCCGTTCATCTTTTAGTCTCGGGCTCATATTTTTGTGAGATATATATATATATATATATATATATATATATATATATATATATATATATATATATATATATATATATATAATATATATATATATATATATATATATATATAAATTACAGGTCAGAGGACATATTTATGTTCATTCTCTATACTCAACTGAGGAAAGATTTTTCACCGTTGTAATTTTACAGTTTTCAATAAATATTTTGTGTTTTGGTCAGAGGATTATCCAAATCTCACTTGGAAGTTTACGTTCCAGAATATTCTCAAAGTGAATTGTTTTTTCTTGGA
The DNA here is from genome assembly GCA_037179515.1 of Halocaridina rubra. Taxonomy (NCBI): domain Eukaryota; kingdom Metazoa; phylum Arthropoda; class Malacostraca; order Decapoda; family Atyidae; genus Halocaridina; species Halocaridina rubra. The sequence goes on along the minus strand of JAXCGZ010001948.1, from coordinate 168,849 downwards.
AATATTTATTTATTTATTTATTTATTTATTTATTTATTTATTTATTTATTTTAATATCTTCATATGAATGGGATCCTATAACTCTAATGCTAATACCATCATTAAAAAAAAAAAAAAAAAAAAAAAAAAAAATTGGTAAGATTTAGTGTCGGATTGAAATAGCTGAAGAGTATTTATCACGTCAGGAATTCTCTCTCTCTCTCTCTCTCTCTCTCTCTCTCTCTCTCTCTCTCTCTCTCTCTCTCTCTCTCTCTCTCTCTCTCTCTCTCTCTCTCTCTCTCTCTCTCTCTCTCTCCCCGTCATCTTATATTGTATCTTTATATATGTACTGTTTATATATTTTTAATGTCTTATCTAGCCACTTATGAGGGAGGGGGGGTAAGAATACTTCCTCCGTGTTCCCCTGCGTGTCGTAAAAGTCGACTAAATGGGGAGGAGTGAGGGAGCTGGGAATCCCTTCCCCCGTATTTAATTCCCACAAAAATCCAAAGTATTGTCTTTGACTCAGCCACCCTCCTTATAAGGGGGAATATGGCTTTGGTATATGGATGGATCTAGCCACTTATATCTCTCTACCTGTGTGTTTATTTGTATATATCTGCTGTGTATTTATGATTACATCTGTCTAGCTCTCTATATCTATTTGCACCTGTATATGTATGTATGTATCTGTATCTATGTATCTATTTTGATGGGCGATTCATAATGGTGACACCCTTTTGCCATGTCTTTGTGTGAGTGAGCGTATTTGTGCGTACGTGTGTATGTATGCATGTCTTTCAATCCCGTATCGTGACAGGATTGCAGAATGAAGGCACAGTAACGTGACAGTATGAAATTATGTATGTTACATGACACTCAAGGCATGTAATTTTAAAGTTCTGTAATTGTCTTAGAAAGCATACCTTTGCTCAATGTCTTAAATACTGGTCTGCTAATGACGAGGATCCAAGTCCGAAGTCGTCCCGTCCTGTAACGATAATGTGAAATTTTCACTTGTCGGTGATATGGAAGGGAGAATAATAGTGTGTGTTATCTCTTAATTAGCTAACCAGGGTTAAACTTACCAAGTACGAGTCCCCGACAGGCTGGTGAGAATCAGCGACCCCATATGATCATAGGAGAAAGGTGCCGCTTAAGATATACAGTATATTCCTGACTTTAAAAAATTATTTTGACAGACACAGTAAAGGAATAAATATGTCAATGGTTCTGTACGTATTCTCCTCTATTCATATTTATTAATAAAACTAGAATCTTTTTGAGAATGTGAGATTGGTTTCCGTATCCATTCCGTGGAATCAATGCCTTTTGCCGATGAATCCTGAGGCTATTCGTAATTAATTTTAGGAAATTCCTGGACTTTTCCCCGTAAATTTTATTTTCCTTTGGTAGTCTCAGGGACATTGGAGTAAGTCTTGTATAAATTAAAATAATAATTAAATTAATCCATTTTACAAAAAAAAAAAAAAAAATTTAAATCCCCTCTTTATTAATTTTACTATTAATTTTTTAATATTGTAGTATTTTGTATCTGTTGTTTGGTTGTTCTTTCATCAATAATAATAATAATAATAATAATAATAATAATAATAATAATAATAATAATAATAATAATAATAATAATAATAATAATAATAATAATAATAATAATTAGTGTTATTATTATTATTATTATTATTATTATTATTATTATTATTATTATTATTATTATTATTATTATTATTATTATTATTATTATTATTATTATTATTATTGTATATGTTATGACTTTACATTTATTTTTATTATTGAGGTAAATGTTATTAGTTATTAGTGTTATTTATTGATTTTAGTAGTAGTAGTAGTGTTATTTGTTATTTTCATCGTTATTATTTTTATTGTTATTAATATTGGGAGTAATTATTATTATTATTATTATATTATTATTATTATTATTATTATTATTATTATTATTATTATTATTATTATTATTAATACTATTATTATTATCTAAAACTTGAAAGTCAGTCTGTCATTGTTAGTCTGATATATTTTTATGTATGAAAATATTATTGAATATCGAGGACTCATCTATTTAACCAAAATGTATTATTTATTTTTGTGATGTCATTTAAATATATGAATTTCCGTGCATTGGCATAATTCTGTTTGTTTATTTATTTATTATATTTCTTATTCCTGTAACAATTTTTTACACCGAGATTTAAAAATTTTCTGCTGTAATTTTAATTTAGCAGTGCTTATATTTATAGAAGTACCGTGTCCAGTCGTGTGAGCGAAGTCGAGTTGAGAGAAGTTAAAATTATGTGCATTTTGAGCGATGCTTATTAAGCGATATCAGTTTGAGCGAACCTCAGACTTATTAGGTTAGATTAGGTAAAATATTATCCTTCGCTGAAATTACTGTTCGCTCTTAATGTTTCGCTCAAAGTAACTTCGCTCGATTTGGCTTTCAGAAAAATTAACTTCGCTCAAAATGAACAAATGCACACCTGACAACAAAATATGTATGGTTTATGGAGAGAGAGAGAGAGAGAGAGAGAGAGAGAGAGAGAGAGAGAGAGAGAGAGAGAGAGAGAGAGAGAGAGAGAGAGAGAGAGAGAGAGAGAGAGAGAGAGAGGAGAGAGCATAATAACTGCGTGACTTGCTGCTGAAAAACAGATAATCTTGCATAACACTACCCTGTATTCCGCCCACGGTAACATGAAATATAAGCTTTAATCCCACGAAGGGTCAGCGAGTGACAGTGCGCTCGTAAGTGTCCAAAATTCTTTCGAAAGTGGATGGACGGTTTGTATAGCAACTCCAAATGCAAGTATTGAGTTGGAGGCAAAGAAGTGAATGTGGCATGAAGATAGTAGCTGGGAGTTATCCTACTGCGTCTTAACATATTGTCGGGCCTCACAGCAGAAGATCCTTGCCCACTTCCCATATAGATGACCCAAGTAGGGTGGAGGTGGGGAATTTTGACAACCCTTTATTCTCAAGGAGTTAAGAGGAGTGAATGAGGTTTACAAGAATCTGGTGAGTGTGTGTGCTTTGACACAGCACCCCTTACAAAACGGACTGTGAACAATATATATATATATATATATATATATATATATATATATATATATATATATATATATATATATATATATATATTGTTCATTAGTTTGTGTAGTAGTGTTTTCTATGATATTTCTTGTTTACGTATAGTCACAAAGGTTTTTAACGTACTACCAAATAATGAATACTATAGAAATTTTAGCGACACATGTTGCCTCTCTAACGGTTTAAATATGAACTGCGTTGAAGAGTGTATAATTTAAATATAAATAAGATATAATACACAAGTGTGGATGTTTCCTACGATATGGCATATAGTAGAAATGTATATATGAAGTACTTTTCTTTTGCTCATATATATATATATATATATATATATATATATATATATATATATATATATATATATATATATATATATATATATATATATATATATATATATATATATATATATATATATATATATATATATATATATATATATATATATATAATCTCAGTAGAAGCCATAGCTTTTATCAAATAATATATAGCACAGGCTCTCCTTAGACTTTCCTATATATTGATTAGCCATAGAAAATAAGAAGGAAAAGGGAGTGAGGATTCCATTATCATGTTTTGTTCAGAAGAAGATTATTGACCACTTAATTAACCAACGACTGATATTATCCATATTCGTGTTACGGAAATGGTCAGAAAAGCTCACGAACATTAGTTATGTCTTTCGTAAAGTTCAGGTGGCTCGCACAGCTTCTCCCTTGGCTAGAATCACTTAGATGTAAGATAGAAGAACGTAATGGTGAGTTCTCTGTGGTAAATGGCCTCTGTCAACTCCGCAATTGCAGTAAAAACACACTTAGATGTGAAGGAATATTCAGTGTTGAGACTATCTTCACGAGCTCGGGCTTCGATATGGACAAAAGATGTCCGTACTGCGTCTCTTCTGTAAAAAGGAAATTAATTATGAAGTCTGTAGTTTTTAGGTGTATTTTAGTACTGGGAGAAAATAATATATTGAACTTACTTGCTCATATGTATTGTTTAGAACTAATAAATGTTTTAGTCAACTTAAATACTCTTTTTGATATATATATATATATATATATATATATATATATATATATATATATATATATATATATATATATATATATATATATATATATATATAATATATATATATATATATATATATATATATATATATATATATATATATATATATATATATATATATATATATTATATATATATATATATATATTATATATATATATATATATATATATATATATATATATATATATTATATATATATATATATATATATTATATATATATATATATATATATATAGTATTATATATATATATATATATATATATATATATATATATATATATATATATAAACAGAATTGTTGCCATACAGTCTAAAATGGTAGGTTTTTATTCTTCTCTTGGCTATGTACTTTGAGAAGGTGACCAGATAAGGTCACTATATTAATAAATACTTCATATTTTTTTCGTTGTATTCTTTAATAGGCATTTTCCTACCATATATATATATATATATATATATATATATATATATATATATATATATATATATATATATATATATATATATATATATATATATATATATATATATATATATATATATATATATATATATATATATATATATATATATATATATATATATATATATATATATATATATATATATATATATAATATATATATATATATATATATATATATATATATATATATATATATATATATATATATATATATATATGCACATCAAAATTTCTGATGCTCGACTATTATATAAATGTTCCAGAGTTACCTTCTCTTTCAAGATATATATATATATATATATATATATATATATATATATATATATATATATATATATATATATATATATATATATATATATATATATATATATATATATATATATATATGAATCATTTTTTTTTTTTTTTTTTTTTTTTTTTTACCCCGACCGGGACTCGAACCTAGGACTTATGTTTTCACATATATAATGTGCTTATTGGTTATATATATATATATATATATATATATATATATATATATATATATATATATATATATATATATATATATATATATATATATATATATATATATATATATATATATATATATATATATGTTTCGTTTCGTTCCGGTTTTACGTCACGGACTCACTTTTCTACCAAGGGCTAGGACGGTTGCCTTCTTGCGAAGGACTTGTTTTGGCAGATGAAAGCCTTACCCTGAGAGCATGCCCTTGCTAACCTCAGACCGCGACGGGGCGCTAACCCTCGACCTGACGCCTCAGAGTCGCGGACGCTACCGCTTGAGCCACAGTGACTACTCAAGATAGATATATATATATATATATATATATATATATATATATATATATATATATATATATATATATATATATATATATATATATATATATATATATATTATATATACCTCAACATTTCTCTGTGATGCTCAACTATAATAGAAATGTTCCAGAGTCATCTCTACTCGATCTAGTATTAAAAAATAATGTGTTGGATATTGGCAGTACAAGTATAGCAGATGAGTATGAACCACTAGTTGAAAAAAATCATCGGAGATGTTCTGCCTGAGAGTGGGGAAACTGTGAACGAAATGAGGAAAAACTATTGGAAAGGAGATTACAACAAAATTAATTACCATTATGCAGGTGTTGACTGGAGGAATTGTTTTTAAAAACAAATCTGTACAAGAGATTTACGAAATTTTGTATGAGGAACATGAGGAGTTAGTTAACGGTTGCATACCATCCACCAAATAGGAATTATTAATGCCAGAGAATGTAAAGGACCAAAGGAGTGGCACGACAAATGCTGGAATAGAAGTAGGAAGAAAAAAGTATAAATACCTGTCAAACTTACAAACGAGTGAAAAATTAGTACTTGAGTGAAAGAAGACAGGCGGAAAGGGATTATGAGAGGAATATTATCAGGGGCACTAAAGAAAATCACACACTTTTCGACATTGTCAGAGGGAAACTGGAAGTCAAAGAGCAAGTTTTAAATTTGAAGAGGGCCGATGGAAGCATTACTGAGACAGATTAATAGATCTACGAAGCATTTAACAAGGAGTTTTCAGTCAGTATTTACAGCAGAAAATATACCACCCCCTCAAATCGCAGAGATAAGAGTTCATGAGCCAGTATTACAGAACATCGTCTTTTCAGCTATGTAGTTATGCAAACGTTGAGAGAGTTGGATGCTCTTATAGCTACAAGGCCTGAAGACATATCCCCTCACGTATCCAAGAAATATGCTAAGCCATAATCGGTGGCACCATGCATCAAATTTGAAAAGCTCTGGAATCTGGGGAGATTCCAAGATCCCGGAAATAAGCACCATGGTACTTATCTTCAAAAAGGGAAGGAGAGACACCGCTTTAAATTATATGCCTATTTCTTTGACCAGCATAGTTTGCAAAGTTATAGAGAACCTCTAAAAGAATGAAACTTCTTCACCTGGGGTCCTTCAGCTCTTTGTCAGTGAAATAACATGGGTTCAAAGAAGGCAGATGTTTAGTAACAAACTTAATGGAATTTTGTGATGTAGTAAGCAAGATCTTACAAGAAAGAGAGGGCTTGGCAGATTCCATATTCTTAGATTTTCAGAATGCATTTGATACAGTCCCACATTGGAGAGTTATTAAGAAGCTGCAAGTAATGGCAAAAATAGTTGGATATGTCTTGGAGTGGACAACATTTTTCTAATAAGGAATGAAACGTAGGATTAGAGTAAGACACCCAGTGCTTAACTAGAGAAAGATCAGTTATAGGTTTCCACAGGAATCAGTTTTAGGGCCGGGGTCTGTAAAAGCATTTTTAAATATGTTTGCAGATGATACAAAGATTGTGAAAGAAAGTAAAAAACGAGAACATTGGTAGAGAACGTAAGAAAGATCTAAAATCTAAAGAAGCTATTGAAATTCAGTATTTCAAAATGCAAGGTAATGGGAATGGGCACGAGTTCGAGTAGGCCCAAGTTGGGTACTCGGTAGTAAGCACGGAACTACAAGAGACAGAGAGCAAGAGAGACTTAGGGGTAAATGCATTCGCAGATTTTTCTTGTGAAATACATATAAATTGTATAGTAAAGGCTACGTATACTTTTGTGGCATAGAAAATGTGGCCTTTAAACACCTTGACAAGGAAAATTTCATAATTATTTATTTAACTTATGTGAGGCCAAAGCTTGAATATGCAGTACCCTCTTGGTATCCGCACTTGAAAAAGCATATAAATAAACTGGAAAAAGTCCAGCGACATACTACAAAACTGGTGACAGAGATACACAATCTCAGTTATGAGGAGCGGCTGAGGGAGCTAGAATTACGGTTTTTTAAATTCCTTCTTGGCTTTGAAAGAGTTGAGAGGGATCGAAAGTTTGATATGGATAGCTTTAGAACTGGAGGTTATAGTTTGAAGCTTCGTAAGAAAACATCTATATAGGATGTAAGGAATGTGTAAGGGTAGTCGATGATTGTAGTTCGCTAAAGAGAAAAGGTAGTAATACTAACTGTATTCATAGTTTTAAGGACAAATATGATAAGTATCATTGAGCATAAAAATGGAAAAGATCAGAAGATGGGGATTTATGAGCATACTGCTCTTTCCTGTAAGCGCAATTACTTATTCACACACACAGGGACCCAACAGCCATATTCTTTCTTATGTGGTTCCGCCCCTTGTCGTCGACCTTTACGACATGCAGGAGATCGCAGAGGAAGTGTTCTTGCCCTTTCAGGGGAATGTATATTTTCATGAGTGTGATATATATATATATATATTATATATATATATATTATATATATATATATATATATATATATATATATATATATATATATATATATGTATATATATATATATATATGTATATATATATATATATATATATATATATATATATATATATATATATATATATATATATATATATATATATATATATATATAACGAATGTGTCGATCTTTTTCCTGGATTGATGAATTATGTAATATGACGGTGGAGGTAAAACTAGATAAATAGAGAGAGAGAGAGAGAGAGAGAGAGAGAGAGAGAGAGAGAGAGAGAGAGAGAGAGAGAGAGAGAGAGAGAGAGAGAGAGAGAGAGAGAGAGAGAGAGAGAGAGAGAAGTAATCAAATAGAAAGGTCATGGAAGTTTTAAGCATAGTTTTATACGCACTATAATATGAACACGCAAAGGTGCTGCTCACTTAATCAATTCGCAAGGAAGGCTCTAAAGTCGTAGGATTCTCTCTCTCTCTCTCTCTCTCTCTCTCTCTCTCTCTCTCTCTCTCTCTCTCTCTCTCTCTCTCTCTCTCTCTCTCTCTCTCTCTAGGGGATTACTGCTTTTGTAACTGTGAATGGCTTAATTTTTTCTAAGCACTGCGTGTATTCTTTTCCTAAGAAAATTACTGTACATAGTGTTATTTTCAGTAATATATATTATGCATTGAAATTTTTTTTTATGAGTGTAACACCGGGACAGGCAGAAATTGCCATCATCAATAAAGGCCCGGGCACGAGAAAATACCAAGACGAAGGAAAAGAAAAAGGTTACGGACAAGGCAGAGATGAGGCAATGTAACACAAAGGAAAACGACAGACAGAAAAACAGTCAAAGTACAGAGGACCCAGAGATATGGAGGACTAGGCTCTGAGATGACGATAGATCTGCTTTTTGAAGGATGAAAGGTCATAAGAATTAGGAAAGACAGAAGGAGGAAGAGAGTTCCAGAGTCTGGAGGTAGATGGGAAGAAGCAGTCGCTGTACCAACCAATCCGCGAGCTACAAATCTCCACACAGTATTTGTGAGATGAGGCCGTTTGGCGAGTGTTACTTGGCCTCGGCAGTGGGGGAGGGATGCAACTCGCCAACTCATCAGAGCAGCGATGGAAGTAGTAGTGATAGAAAAGGGAAAGAGAATATACATTACGGCGAAGAGAGAGAGAATCCAGATCAGAAGTAAGAGAAGGATCATTAATGAGTCTGACTGCCTTAGATTCAACCCTATCAAGAAGATAAGTAAAGGAAGAAGCACCCCAGATGTGTGAGCAGTATTCTAAGCAGGGACGGATAAGACCTTTGTAAATTTTAAGTAACTGCAAAGAGGAAAAGTAATGACGAAAACGAAACAAAAAACCCAACATTTTGGATGAAGATTTAGAAATTTTGATTATGTGATTCCTCCAAGACAAGTTAGAGGCTATATGGATTCCTAATATGTTGATAGAGTTAAGAGGGTTAATTTCATTAGTTTCGAAGACAATAGGGTTATCAGGAGGAGAAGAATATAAAGAGATGGCCAGAAACTGTCTTGGAGGCATTGAATTTAACTAAATTTTGAGTGCCCCACTCAGATACTCTCTGCAAATCGGAGTTAAGAGTAGAAGAAAGGGTGATACGAGAATGATTACGAGTAGCAGATGAAGGTTGTGAAGAAAAGGCAGAGGAGAAGTGAAGGGTAGAATCATCAACAAAGGCATGAAGAAGAGAGGAAGATGGGATTGTAGAAGATCATTGATGAAGAGAAGGAATAGAGTATGTGAAAGAACAGAGCCCTGTGGAACAACACTGGTAACAGAGAAAGGGCTAGATGTCGCACCATCAACTTCTTCTTCTTCTTCTTCCTCTATTTGCGTTCCCATTTTCATATGGGGTCGCATCTCTTCACTAGTCGTCTCCACTGGTTCCGGTCCATCACTTGCTCCTCCTCCAGCTGTCTCTCTCTGAGATCCTCCTTTAGTCGGTCCTTCCACCGTAGTTTAGGTCTTCCTCGTCTACGTCTGCCTTCCACGTCCATCGCCATCTCTCTCACACCCACGTAGTCTTCTTCTCTCCTCTTCACATGACCGAACCATTGTAATCTCCTCTCCTGCGCTTTCGCCGACGCCTCCACCACCTTCACTGTACCTCTGATCCGTTCATTTCGTATCCTGTCCTCCCTCGTCACCCCACACATCCACCTCAGCATTCTCATTTCTGCGACATCTATCTTCCTTTCTTGAACCTTTTTCACCGGCCACGTCTCCGCTCCGTACAGCAACGCTGGTCTCACAACTGACTTGTACACTTTTCCTTTCACTCTAGCACTGATTTTCTTGTCACATAGCACCCCTGATGTTCTCTTCCAGCTGTTCCACGCTACCTGGATCCTATGATCAATCTCTCTCTCTAGGTCTCCATCCTTCGTTACGTAGGAGCCAGTTAGAAAACTGGAAATCAGAGAACAGAAAGAAGGGGTAAAGCCATAGGCAGGGAGTTTGGCCAACAGAGCCTTGTGCCAGACTCTGTCGAAAGCTTTAGAGATATCAAGGGCAACGACATAGGATTCACCATAGTTCCTCAGAGAAGATGACATACATGAGTAAGATAGGACAGGAGATCACCAGTGGATCTTGCCTTGCGGAAGTCGTACTGGTGATCGGAGATAAGTGAGTTAGATTCAAGGCGTTTCAAGAAGTGAGAATTGAGCAAAGTTTGGAAAATTTAGCAATAGAGGAGGTTAGGGCAATACGTTGGTAGTTACAAGGAATAGATCGGTCACCCTTCTTAGGAACAGGTTGAACTAGAGCATGCTTCCAAGATGAAGGATAGATACTGGTTGACAGAATGAGGCGAAAAATACAGCAAAGCATGGGAGCCAGTTCATCTGCAAACTCCTTAAGGAACCTTGCAGGGATACCATCGGGACCAAACACCTTGTTCGTCTTTAGCGAGCAAAGAACCTTATGAACTTTGCGTGAAGAAAAGATAAGGGAGGGCATAAGGTTAGAGAGGGGTAAAGACTGAGGAACTGGTGCACTGGAATCGTTGATAGAAGAGTTGGCAGAAAAATGAGAGTCAAAGACAGTGGCTTTGTCAGTGGGAGAGCAAGCTATAGAACCATCAGAACGAATGAGAGGGGGAAAGCTTGAGTTACAGAAGTTTTTTGAGAGGTTTTTGGCTAAGGACCAGAAGCATTTGTCAGTGGGAGAGGAGTTAAGGTCATCAACTTTCCTTCTTATAAAGGAAGCCTTAGACCTTCGAGTCTGAGCAGTGTAGCGATTCCTAGCTATAATAAAAGCAGAGCGAGTTAAATCGGAAGGAGAGGCTTGGTAAGATCGGTGAGCCCGATTCCTAGCCTGGATAGCCATGGAGCAGGCACGGTCAAACCAAAGTATAGGAGGAGAGAAAGTTTTTGTAGAAGAGGGGATGCATGCCTCCATTCCTGCAGGCATGATCTCGGTAACTTTTAGAGATACCTGATCAGGGTTATGGGACCGAAAGCAGTAGTCATCCCATGGGAAGTTAAAGAGAAAGTTACGCAAATTTTCATGTTGGGTACATTCGTAGTGCCAAAGGCGGCGCTGAGTAGGAGGGTTTGGTGGTGGGGGAGCAAAAATGGAAGAGACTGAGATCATAGAGTGGTCAGATTTACCAAGAGGGGAAAGCACAGAATAAGAGTAGTTTGAAGGGTTAGAAGTAAAAAATAGGTCAAAAGTGTTTGCAGCATGTTCGTGACGATCAGGAACGCGAGTAGGGTGTTTGATTATTTGCTCCAGATCGTGAGTAATAGAGAAAGCAAGGGCCTCGCTTCCTCCCACATCTGTGTGAGAAGAATGAAGCCACTCACTGTGGTATACATTGAAATCTCCAATGTAGAGATCTTCGGCATGTGGGTGAGAAGTTTGCAAGGACTCATGGCATGAGGACAGATATTCAAAGAAAGACACAAACTCGGTTGAGTTTGGAGAACAGTAGCAAAAACAAAGGAAGATAGTGGTAGTGGAGAGATAGACTTTTAGCCAGAGAACATCGCAGTAGGAGCATTAATGTTGCAGTAGGCACAGACCCAACCTTTGGAAAGAAAACGAGTATACGGATTATAGTGGGAGATTTGAAATAGGTCAGTGGAAGAATGTTTAGACAGCTAGGTTTCAAATAGGAGGAGGAGGTTAGGGAGGAAAGTGCTCAAGTGCTGTTCCACAGACGAAAGATTAGAGTTCAGCCCACGAATGTTAGAATAGTGAAGAGTGAAAGAAGCAAATCTATAGGGAGGTGCAGGATTAAGGGCAGAACCATTACTACCACAAGGCGTGTCTGCCCTCAAGCCAATAGTGGAGTCAACACGATCCCCAGAGATTCTACGCACCCCTCTATGCCGGGTACTGGGAGCCATTAGCTGTGGACCTTCCATAAATAATAACAAATGAGGAAAAATGAAAGAAAAAGAGACAGATGTGGGGAATTTTGTGACTTGTCAAATGTAATGGAATAGCAAAAGATGTGTAATGGATACGTCAGAATATTCAGTGTAGATGTAGGCATGAGGAAAGAACCGTCCGGAAGGAAGACTCAACCTGGAACTGTCTGGACCAGTCCTAGTTGCATCCATCCTAATACCTTCAGTCGTAGTCTTTCAACGGGCTCCTGGTGCCATGGTCAACCTACTAATCATATATATATATATATATATATATATATATATATATATATATATATATATATATATATATATATATATATATATATATAGTGTGTGTGTGTGTGTGTGTGTGTGTGTGTGTGTGTGAATACCTAATTGATTACCTAATTGTGTTTACTGGAAAGAGCCCAAAGCTCGTATCTTCACGTCTCCTCATCGGTTCCATTTTATATTTAGTGATACTTATCATACCTGTCCTTAATACTATGGATTGAGATAGCATTAACTACCTCCTCGCTTAGCCAATTCCAATTATCAACTACTCTTACACTGAAAAAGTATTTCCTTACATCCTGCAAAGAAGTTTTCTTACGAAGCTTCAAACTATGGCCTCTAGTTCTAGAGCCAGCCATATCAAAATATCGATCCCTATCCACTCTATCATAACCATGAAGGAATTTAAAGACTGTCACCATATCCCCCCTCACTCTTCTAGCTTCGAGTGATGGCAAGTCTAATTCCCTCAGCCTCTCATCATAACTGAGATTGCGTATTTCTGGCACCAGTTTCGTGGCATGTCTTTGAACTTTTTCAAGCTTAGCTATGTGCTTTTTCAAGTGCGGATTCCAAAAGGGGGCTGCATATTCGAGTTTTGGCCTCACATAGGTTACATAAATATTTCTGAACATTTCCTTGTCCATGTGCCTGAAGGCTACCCTTACATTTGATAAGAATGCATATGCTGCCTTTACTATGCCATTTATATGTATTTCTGGAGACAAATCTGCCAGTATGTTTACTCCTAGATCTCTCTCATTTTTTGTCTCTTGAAGTTGTACTCCAGCCACCGAGTAGTCAAGCTTGGGCCTTCTTGCACTTGTACCCATTCTCATTACCTTACATTTTGAAGTATTGAATTTCATTAGCCACTTTTCTGACCACTCATGCAGATTATTTAGATCCTCCTGAAGTTCTCTACCATTGTTCTCGTTTTTTACTTTCTTCACAATCTTTGCATCATCTGCAAACATATTTATGAATGAATTTACAGACTCTGGTAGGTCATTTACATATACAAGGAACAAAAGTGGCCCTAAAACTGAACCCTGTGGAACTCCACTACTAACTCTTCTCCATTCAGACACTGGGTGTCTTACTCTAACCCTCTGTTCCCTTCCTTCTAAGTAAGTTTTTATCGATTCCAAGACATTTCCACCTATTCTAGCCATTGCTTGCAGCTTGGGTGATTACCTAATTGTGATTACCTACTTGTGTTTACGGGAAAGAGCCCAAAGCTCGTATCTTCCCGTCTCCTCATCGGTTCCATTTTATACTTAGTCATACTTATCATACCTGTCCTTAAAACTATGGATTGAGATAGCATTAACTACCTCCTCGCTTAGCCAGTTCCAATTATCAACTACTCTTACACTGAAAAAGTATTTTCTTACATCCTGCAAAGAAGTTTTCTTACGAAGCTTCAAACTATGACCTCTAGTTCTAGAGCCAGCCATATCAAAATATCGATCCCTATCCACTCTATCATAACCATGAAGGAATTTAAAGACTGTCACCATATCCCCCCTCACTCTTCTAGCTTCGAGTGAAAAGACTGTCACCATATCCCCCCTCACTCTTCTAGCTTCGAGTGATGGTGTGTGATTACTTAATTGTGACTACCTACTTGTGTTTACGGGAAAGAGCCCAAAGCTCGTATCTTCCCGTCTCCTCATCTGTTCCATTTTAAACTTAGTCATACTTATCATACCTGTTCTTAAAACTATGGATTGAGATAGCATTAACTACCTCCTCGCTTAGCCAGTTCCAATTATCAACTACTCTTACACTGAAAAGGTATTTTCTTACATCCTGCAAAGAAGTTTTCTTACTGAAGCTTCAAACTATGACCTCTAGTTCTAGAGCCAGCCATATCAAAATATCGATCCCTATCCACTCTATCATAACCATGAAGGAATTTAAAGACTGTCACCATATCCCCCCTCACTCTTCTAGCTTCGAGTGATGGTGTGTGATTACCTAATTGTGCTTACGGGAAAGAGCCCAGAGCTCGTATCTTCCCGTCTCCTCATCGGTTCCATTTTATACTTAGTCATACTTATCATACCTGTCCTTAAAACTATGGATTGAGATAGCATTAGCTACCTCCTCGCTTAGCCAATTCCAATTATCAACTACTCTTACACTGAAAAAGTATTTCCTTACATCCTGCAAAGAACTTTTCTTACGAAGCTTCAAACTATGACCTCTAGTTCTAGAGCCAGCCATATCAAAATATCGATCCCTATCCACTCTATCATAACCATGAAGGAATTTAAAGACTGTCACCATATCCCCCCTCACTCTTCTGGCTTCGAGTGATGGCAAGTCTAATTCCCTCAGCCTCTCATCATAACTGAGATTGCGTATTTCTGGCACCAGTTTCGTGGCATGTCTTTGAACTTTTTCAAGCTTAGCTATGTGCTTTTTCAAGTGTGGATTCCAAAAGGGGGCTGCATATTCGAGTTTTGGCCTCACATAGGTTACATAAATATTTCTGAACATTTCCTTGTCCATGTGCCTGAAGGCTACCCTTACATTTGATAAGAATGCATATGCTGCCCTTACTATGCCATTTATATGTATTTCTGGAGACAAATCTGCCAGTATGTTTACTCCTAGATCTCTCTCATGTTCTGTCTCTTGAAGTTATACTCCAGCCACCGAGTAGTCAAGCTTGGGCCTTCTTGCACTTGTACCCATTCTCATTACCTTACATTTTGAAGTATTGAATTTCATTAGCCACTTTTCTGACCACTCATGCAGATTATTTAGATCCTCCTGAAGTTCTCTACCATTATTCTCGTTTTTTACTTTCTTCACAATCTTTGCATCATCTGCAAACATATTCATGAATGAATTTACAGACTCTGGTAGGTCATTTACATATACAAGGAACAAAAGTGGCCCTAAAACTGAACCCTGTGGAACTCCACTACTAACTCTTCTCCATTCAGACACTGAGTGTCTTACTCTAACCCTCTGTTCCCTTCCTTCTAAGTAAGTTTTTATCCATTCCAAAACATTTCCACCTATTCTAGCCATTGATTGCAGCTTCCTAATAAGTCTCCCATGTGGAACAGTGTCAAACGCTTTCTGGAAGTCTAGGAATATGCAATCTGCCCAGCCCTCTCTTTCCTGTAAGATTTGGCTTACCTCATCATAGAATTCTAATAAGTTTGTTACTGTTGATCTACCTTCTCTGAAGCCATGTTGCCTCACTGACAAAAAGTTGAAGGATTCCAAGTGAAGAGAGATATGTTTCCTTAGTAGTTTCTCCATAATTTTGCAAACTATGCTGGTCAAGGAAACTGGTCTATAGTTCAGAGCCGTATCCCTCCTTCCCTTTTTGAAGATAGGTATCACATTTGCTTGTTTCCAGCATCTTGGAATCTCCCCCGACTCCAGTGACTCCTTAAATATGATACTTAGTGCCACTGATATTGTGTTTGCGCATTTTTTAAGCACATGAGGGGATATGTCATCGGGACCTGTAGCTTTATGAACATCTAAATCCATCAGCACTTTGCATACCTCTGTGGCTGTAAGGTTGATGTTCTCTAATACCGGCCCTTGAGCTTCTATCACTGCAATCTGAGGGGGTGGGGTATTTTCTACTGTAAATACTGACTGAAACTCCTTGTTCAATTCTTTGCAGATCTCTTCATCCGTCTCAGTGATGCTTCCATCCGCTCTCTTTAGCCTTAAAACCTGTTCTTTTACCTTCAGTTTTCCTCT
>JAXCGZ010001948.1:130000-147500 GCA_037179515.1 Halocaridina rubra | reverse complement strand
GAACCTTTAAAATGTCAGTAATTAATTATATTCATTTACCACAAATAATAATATTTAATTTTCCCCTCTAACAAAAATATTGTGCCATAACTCCAGTTCAGCTGATCATATCTAATACGTGCCAATAGGAAAATTTAGTTATTATTTTAGTTATTATATCATACCTAAATAGACTTTCTTGAGAGTGTGCCATAGGGGGGGGTAAAGAAAATTGCCCTCTTCGGGCTCGGACACCAAGAAAACTTTTAAGAAAAGAAGCAAATGGGGAGTGTTGTGACTTGTCAGATGTGAAATTACAAGAAGGGATGTGTAACGAATGCGCGAAAAAATTTCGGTTCAGATATAGACATAGCAAAATCAAACAAAATAAAAAGATCCTTCATCTGTAGTACGTTAATTAGATTTGAAGATCAGTGTGGTAGGGACATCATTGGCACTGAAACATATATTTTATCACACAATTTTATTGAATATCACAACTGTAGCTTACAATTGCGTTCGACTACAGAAGACGTTGTATATATATATATATATAAATTATCATATAATCATAACTTGTCATCCTAGAAGATAAAATATATGAACAGACATATGAAATGATAAAATTTTATAAAGTTTAAAGCTATTTGGATGAGTGCTCTATAGGTAGAATAAATTAATAGGATTTGAGTGAGATACCATTTAATTAAATGCATTGAATTGAGCTTTAAAGGATAAAACAACATCATAAAAAGTAAATGCTATGAAAACCGGGGTGTGACACTGAAACTAATGCTAATATCAGATTTAACATTAAAAAAAAAAAGTTTTAGAAAAATATTCATAAGCAGTAAAACTTTTTGGAACTTAGGAATGAGAGTGAAATAAATATGAATTAATGTTAACATTAAGCTAAGCATCAAAGAAGGTAAATCTCAAGAAATAACATATGTAATTAAGAACATTTATTACGGCTAAAAGAGCTATCACCTAGTGAAATGCATTTAAATCAACACTAAAATTAAGCATATCATCAATAAAGGAAGGCCTCAGAGAGATATCACGTAGTGACATGCATTCAAATTATTACTAAGCATAACATCTATATAGGAAGGTCCTAGAGAGATATCACGTAGTAAAATGCATTTGAATTCACACAAAGCAGAGCATCTAGAAAGGAGGGCCATGGAGATATATCACGCATTGAAATGCATTTGAATTCACACTAAGCAGAGCATCTTAAAAGAAAGGCATAATAAAGATATCACGTAGTGAAATACAATTCATATTTAGAATTAAGGTCCTTAGATAGATATCACGTAGTGAATTGTATTTAAATTCACGTTATGCAGAGCTTTTGTGAAGGAAGGACTTAATGAGATATGGCGTTCTGAAATACATCAAAATTAATATTATATTTAAGCTTGGCATGAACAAGGTAAAGCAAAGATATATGAAATAGCTTCAGAAACTGAGAAATAAAATTCTGTAAAATGTACTCCTATTATGAATAAATATTTCACGTATTTAAAAAGGTAAATATTAAAAAGAAATGATAATAATTTAGTTCATGAGTCTCGAAGAGATTACATCTTGTGAATACATTTAATCTAATAATAAATTAAACCTAGCATCTAAACTTAACGTTTAAAAACATTTGTTTAATTGCTAAAATAGCTCTAGAGCTTAGAGAGATATCACAGATACATTTAGATTAATAAAAAAAAAAACTTAAGCTTAGCAGCTAAGAAGGTAAAT
Organism: Halocaridina rubra; assembly: GCA_037179515.1. Lineage (NCBI taxonomy): Eukaryota > Metazoa > Arthropoda > Malacostraca > Decapoda > Atyidae > Halocaridina > Halocaridina rubra. The sequence goes on along the minus strand of JAXCGZ010001948.1, from coordinate 145,763 downwards.
TTTATGAAAACTTAATTATATATGTATTTAAATTTATCGTAATAGCAAAGGTAGATTTTAAGAAAACAAATATATGGGAATAAATAATAGGTCTAAGAGATATGGCACAGATATAAATACATTAATATCTGTATTGCTTTCAAATTAGCATCTAATAGAAGTCTATTTGTACTATTTTGTGTGTTAACTTAGTGAAAAGGGTGAGGGCTTAATTTTAGGCAAATATAATTTTTACATTGTTATTGAAGGCGTGTTTTTATGGCAGTTTAACATATTTAAGTTTGTCAAACCTTAATTGTCAGAAATCGATCTCTGGACCTATGAAATAAAAGGAACAATCCTTAACTCATAAGCTGCGTGGTGCTGTATTAGGGAGAACCTAATTTCATACTGTAAGATATGGATAACAGTGTGTGCACCGCCGAAGTTACGATTAATTCCTATTAAATTAGGAGTGGACACAGACATTTTGGAGCCGTGGGACTAAGGCTGGATACCCTTCCTAACGCTCTGCGATGGGAATAAACCCGAGTTAGTCGTGTCCCGACTCATGCTCTTTACCACTAAGCTATCTTGGCTCCCAATGATATTGGTAACTCTTAGACTCGTAATGGCGGTTTGATTCATTTAATATATGCAAATGTAGAGTATGTATTATGATTTTATATTCTGCAGCCTAGATACATAGGAGGGATTAACAATAAATATGGGTTTCAGAATACAATAATCTGTATAATTGAAAGGATGAGAAGGCACATGTCTTTTATTATCACACCATGTATGTATGTATGTATGTATCAGTGTGTCCAATAATTTTTTCCCCAAATTTTTGCTATGGTGTGTTTATTGGTTGTTGCATTCAAGAGAGACTTTGGAAGTATATTGTATTTCTCGGTTATTTTTAAAAGTAATGATAAGATACTTCCAAGCAAATGCAGAGTATGTCCAATGAGAAAAAGATATATACTACATTTTCAATAAAATATTTTGGTGATTTTTTTTTATTTCAGAGAAACCTGCATTTGTTAGGCAGCTATTATTGAAATTAATGAACATCTACCAAACACTCAGGCAGAAAGGTAAATGCTACGTATTCATACATTTATAGATAAATCCAGTGGTTATTATTAGGAGTGTAATTTTATGTTTACATGTGATATTTTAAGTTGGGCTTTACATTTTTTTTACTTCCTGAAAAGAAAACTGAAAGAAAACACATTTATTTAGTTGAGTACAGTCAGCACATCTGTATTTATGCAGTTTGGATGTGCTTAGCTCTGCATAGTCATATTTCTTATACACAAATCTAATTTGAATGCAAAAGTAAGAATAAATGGGAAACTTAAAATGTGGGAACCATATTCGCTGTATGCATTAAGGATCAAATAAAAAAAACTTAAACTGTTTTTACAAGTATTGTACTTGATGTCTTTACGTCTGTATCTTTGCAGGCATTGATGTGAGCCTCTAGATTTAAACTGAAGTTACTTTAGAATGAAGCAACTTTGCAATATGTTATTGTCTTATATCAGTGATTTAAAGTTTTTTAAGAGCGATTAAGATATGTCCGCGCCCTCTTGAATCATATTTTATTTTAATCTAATGTAGAAAAAGAAAATCAGATCTTTCATTTACTCCCATGCCTAAATGCCCATTTGTCTGAAAATGCACAGCCAGAGCAGTATTGGATATGCTATTTCCCTTTAAAATATAGTGTTATTGTACAGAAATCGGTCTCTCTCCTAGATATATCTACTTTAGCTTTTAAGAACTCAGGAGGAATGTTTTACAATTGTCACAATGCACTTAGAATGATGAATTTATTAAATGCTGCTCTATGCTGGCACATAGTCTATATCATTGGAGGCTATTTACTTGTTGATTAATGCTTTATAGTGTATGAGTCTTGGGTTTGCCTTTTTCACTCCAGTGTGACATTTAAAGAGCTATTATACTCAATCCAACCCGGGCTCCTCATTTTGAATTAAGAAATAATCTCCGTCTGAATTTGGTGTTGGAGTTTCTACTGTATTCATTTCCCTTGCCCAGAAGATGGCAAGAAGAAAGTAGATGAAGACGAAGGCGAGAAAAAGAATAGGAAATACTATCTGGCAGATGCGATTAATTCTCTTAGCGCTGAAGCATTTCCTTCTGCAGCAGATTCCTCTGTTTGGTTCTTTCTCTTCTTCGGGATCTGAGAGAATTTCCTTTGGGAAGAGAGCTGCCACTCGAATGGAGTAAATCCTCTCATGGAGAATCTCTGGGACGTCTTCCTCTGATTCCTGTGTATAAGACGAACATTTAAAAAAAAAAATCCAATAGGGTAGACGATTTGTTGCACGGTTGTTTGTGTTTAGATAATTTAACATTTTTAGAATGTGTTCAGGATGACTGTACCTTATTGGAAGATGAAAAAATATGATTTGCAATTCCTTGGATATTAAATTTTCTCGATTATCAATTTTGCTATTCAGTTTATGCTCCACTGGTATTGACTAACAAAAGACAAGTTTTTGTATCGTATTTCATCTGTTTGGATAAAATCACGCAGCATTTTCATTCTATTAAACATAGATATACAGTGCTAAAGTCATATATATTTACTAACCAACGCTCTATGAATAACTACTAGAACCACCATAATCAAGAAGAGAGAGACGATGCAGAAGACGAACCATATATCCACCATCTTCAAGTAAGCTGTTTGAGGTACCGATTCACTGGTCTGGAAAAATAGAACTTATGCGTCATAAGACCTTTATTAATCACCGCGGAGGTAGCAGGTCAACTCAACATCCTGCTGATTCCAAGCCTGGATAAATAGAGAAGGCTCTTGCCGGGAGGGGCGTCCCGTCGTGAAATTTCAGCCTGTATTTACGGGAAATAGGAGTTAAGCATAAAATGATAATGAGTAGCGAAAAAAAAAATATTTCAACGCCTTCTGTAACTTGACTCAAGATAATTCAAGCCTTATTATTAAGGCTACGAAAATTACTGGGACAAAAGTAAGGAACTTTACCATTACTGCAGATGAGAGGAGAGGAACACAACACACCCTGAGTGTTTAATAATAGAAATAGGTCTTCAGTTTTTTCTACTTCTTCTGTTGCGTTTTTTTTTTCCAGCTATATTAAATCCGGGAAGAATATTATAATTATTATTATTAATATTATTATTATTATTATTATTATTATTATTATTATTATTATTATTATTATTATTATTATTATTATAATTATTATTATTATTAATATTATTATTATTATTATTATTATTATTATTATTATTATTATTATTATTATTATTATTATTATAATTAATCCAAAGTTTTGATGCTATAATAATAATAATAGTAATAACATTAATATATAATAATAATAATAATAATAATAATAATAATAATAATAATAATAATAATAATAATAATAATAATAATAATAATAATAATAATAATAATAATAATAATAATAATAATAATAATAATAATAATAATAATAGCAGGCATAATGAAAATGATAATGATAGATGTAAATATAATAACTGTAGCAACATAAACAACAGCAATAACAGCAATGACTGATAGTAATAATTATCATCATCATCATCATAATTTTAATGAAAACGTGCAAAATCACGCCGTAGGTGGTTCCTTCTGTTACCTGCGTAAAGAAGGCAGCTTCGACAAGGAGAGCGGTGAGGGCCACCATGATTCTGTTGCTGAAGTCGTCGAGGGTGAAGAAGAAGGAGAGATACCCAATGATAAGGACAATGAACGTTGGCACGTACGTTGAGGTCAGGTAATACATAGTCAGATTGGCAAACACCAGTTGGACGATCACGCAGCTGTAACCGTTCTGAAAAATAATTTATTATAATTATTATTATTATTATTATTATTATTATTATTATTATTATTATTATTATTATTATTATTATTATTATTATTATTGCCGTTGTTTATGTTTGTATTGTTGTTATATGGTTTTAGTATTTATTTTTAGCATTGGTGAAGGGCCTAGGTTCGTACTTAGGTGTTTTCTGACTTACGATGAATACCGGGTTACGACAGCTGTCAGTAAAGAAATCCTGTCGTAAGTCTTGGCCCCTCTGTATATAGTAAAGATAATAATAATAATAATAATAATAATAATAATAATAATAATAATAAGAAGAAGAAGAAGAAGAAGAAGAAGAAGAAGAAGAAGAAGAAGAAGAAGAAGAAGAAGAAGAAGAAGAAGAATGGGTGTTCTTCCAGCATGTGATCTACCATGAACATTCACACTCCAATACGTCCTCAACAATGATTTTTCCTTTAAACTAGCAAACTAGTTAGTTGTTAACATTAAAACTATAATACGTGCTCTATCAAGGCTTTTCAGTTTAATTTATCTAAACAAACAATTAACCTAATCTAACCTAAGGTTAGGTTAGGTAAGTTTTTTACCTTTTTATTTCTAAATAAATTGTTTTTAGTTAATTTTCATATTTTGACCAAATACAATGTTAGATCATGGATTGTCGGTAGAGCACATATTGGAAGAGCGCCATATTATTATTATTATTATTATTATTATTATTGATTATTATTATTGCTGTTTTGTTATTTACATATGTATTGTTGCTGCATTGTTTTGATAATAATATATGCGATAATGGTAATAATAATATTGATAATTATATTATTATTATTATTATTATTATTATTATTATTATTATTATTATTATTATCATTATTATAATTTTCGTTGTTGTTAATAACATTCTTACAGCAGAGTCTTCATATATTGATTCTTCTCTCAAGTAATACTGTAGGAGGTATCTCTCTCCGAGGAACTGTATTCCGTTATCTATGAGGCGTAACACCATCGCATTGTCAGGGGGGTGGCTCAGCTTCAGCCTCTGAAAAGGAAAAATATTGACAATAATAAATATGATAAACCAGAAATAGAAAATGGTTAAATTTTACTTCCACACCCCAAAGCGTTGATAACACATTGACAAAATATATAAAACAACTAAGAAACAACATTTTCAATTATCATCGAGTTTTGTTAAGTGGGAATGACTTTAAGAAACTATCATAAGCCACAAAAAAAGAAATTTTATGATCAGTTCGTTTATTAATTTGAACTAAACTGAACCAAGTGACCTAAGAAGATCTATCCTAATATTACTGGAATAAATTTCGTAAGATTTTGTTTGCTTACTGGGTTATTAAAGTTAACATTACCAAACAGATAAAATAAATGTTGAAATAAATATGAAATCAAATAAAAAGAGGATGAAAAAAACATTAATTTACTTACAATATTTTGACCTGAAACCTTACCCCTTTGAAGGTAACAGGTGGCCAAAACTGTACCAAAAGAAATGAAATAGCAGAGTTTCAACATACCCTGGACACCCTCATCTCATGTTCAGTTGTTTTTCGGTCAGAAATGTAAAGTCGATGAGCGTGAAAGGAAATTCTTGATTTATATATATATATATATATATATATATATATATATATATATATATATATATATATATATATATATATATATATATATATATATATATATATATATATATATATTATATAAATTATTTTTACCCCGACCGGGACTTGAACCTAGGACACATAATTACTGTGCCAAGGCGCTACCGACTACGCCATGGTAATGTGTTTATTTGATAGATACACACACACACACACACACACACACACACACACACACACACACACACACACACACACACACATAAATACTGGGTCAGAGAGCATTATAATAACTGTTGTATACAACCCACCAAGGAACCAAAATAGGCTTGAAGTTTATGAGGAAAGTCATATAGGTACTATTGAAGTCATAAACTCAGTTGTTAACATGGCACGGGGAAAAAAATGTAGGATTTTGATTATGGGAGACTTTAATCATAAAGAGATAGATTGGATAAATCTTGACCCACACAGTGGTGAGGACTCATTCGGGGCAAGATTCCTAGATTGCGTACAAGGGAATTTCCTACACCAACATGTAATGGAACCAACAAGGGCCAGGGGTGGGGATGAGCCATCACTACTTGATCTAGTGTTCACAGATAATGTGTTGGATATTGAAAAACTTGAGTATGAACCACCAATTGGAAAGAGTGACCACTGTGCGTTGTTGATGGAGTATATCATTGAAGATATTCTTCCTGAGAGTAGAGGCACTGAGGACATGAGGAGGAACTATCCGAAAGGAAATTACATCAAAATGAATGAGCTTTTTGCAGTTATTGACTGGAGAACCTTATTTTACAACAACTCTGTACAAGAAATGTATGACATCTTTTGTGAGAAATATGGGAAGATAGTAGATTGCTGCATACCTGTCACCAAAGTAGGTGTAATTCATGCCAGAGAGAAATGGTTCGATAATGGGTTTAAAAGAGCTAAGGAGTGGAGAGACAAATGCTGGAAAAGGTATAGGAGGAGAAAAAACATAAATGCCTGGCAAACCTACAAAAGAGCAAGAAATGACTACCTAAGTAAAAGGAGAGAGGCAGAGAGAGACTATGAGAGGGACATCACCAGGAAGGCTAAATAAAATCCCAAGCTTTTCCACAGCTTTATCAGAGGAAAACTGAAGGTAAAAGAACAGGTTTTAAGGCTAAAGAGAGCGGATGGAAGCATCACTGAGACGGATGAAGAGATCTGCAAAGAATTGAACAAGGAGTTTCAGTCAGTATTTACAGTAGAAAATACCCCCACCCCCTCAGATTGCAGTGATAGAAGCTCAAGGGCCGGTATTAGAGAACATCAACCTTACAGCCACAGAGGTATGCAAAGCGCTGATGGATTTAGATGTTCATAAAGCTACAGGTCCTGATGACATATCCCCTCATGTGCTTAAAATATGCGCAAACACAATATCAGTGGCACTAAGTATCATATTTAAGGAGTCACTGGAGTCGGGGGAGATTCCAAGATGCTGGAAACAAGCAAATGTGATACCTATCTTCAAAAAGGGAAGGAGGGATACGGCTCTGAACTATAGACCAGTTTCCTTGACCAGCATAGTTTGCAAAATTATGGAGAAACTACTAAGGAAACATATCTCTCTTCACTTGGAATCCTTCAACTTTTTGTCAGTGAGGCAACATGGCTTCAGAGAAGGTAGATCAACAGTAACAAACTTATTAGAATTTTATGATGAGGTAAGCCAAATCTTACAGGAAAGAGAGGGCTGGGCAGATTGCATATTCCTAGACTTCCAGAAAGCGTTTGACACTGTTCCACATGGGAGACTTATTAGGAAGCTGCAATCAATGGCTGGAATAGGTGGAAATGTTTTGGAATGGATAAAAACTTGCTTAGAAGGAAGGGAACAGAGGGTTAGAGTAAGACACTCAGTGTCTGAATGGAGAAGAGTTAGTAGTGGAGTTCCACAGGGTTCAGTTTTAGGGCCACTTTTGTTCCTTGTATATGTAAATGACCTACCAGAGTCTGTAAATTCATTCATGAATATGTTTGCAGATGATGCAAAGATTGTGAAGAAAGTAAAAAACGAGAACAATGGTAGAGAACTTCAGGAGGATCTAAATAATCTGCATGAGTGGTCAGAAAAGTGGCTAATGAAATTCAATACTTCAAAATGTAAGGTAATGAGAATGGGTACAAATGCAAGAAGGCCAAAGCTTGACTACTCGGTGGCTGGAGTACAACTTCAAGAGACAGAAAATGAGAGAGATCTAGGAGTAAACATACTGGCAGAGTTGTCTCCAGAAATACATATAAATGGCATAGTAAGGGCAGCATATGCATTCTTATCAAATGTAAGGGTAGCCTTCAGGCACATGGACAAGGAAATGTTCAGAAATATTTATGTAACCTATGTGAGGCCAAAACTCGAATATGCAGCCCCCTTTTGGAATCCGCACTTGAAAAAGCACATAGCTAAGCTTGAAAAAGTTCAAAGACATGCCACGAAACTGGTGCCAGAAATACGCAATCTCAGTTATGATGAGAGGCTGAGGGAATTAGACTTACCATCACTGGAAGCTAGAAGATTGAGGGGGGATATGGTGACAGTCTTTAAATTCCTTCATGGTTATGATAGAGTGGATAGGGATCGATATTTTGATATGGCTAGCTCTAGAACTAGAGGTCATAGTTTGAAGCTTCGTAAGAAAAGTTCTTTGCAGGATGTAAGGAAATACTTTTACAGTGTAAGAGTAGTTGATAATTGGAATTGGCTAAGCGAGGAGGTAGTTAATGCTATCTCAATCCATAGTTTTAAGGACAGGTATGATAAGTATCACTAAGTATAAAATGGAAGCGATCAGGAGACGGGAAGATACGAGCTTTGGGCTCTTTCCCGTAAGCACAATTAGGTAATCACAATTAGGTAATCACACACACACATATATATATATATATATATATATATATATATATATATATATATATATATATATATATATATATATATATATATATATATATATATATATATATATATATATATACATACACTATTTAGCCTTTTATAGTAACAAATATTGTAAATTAATTTGTTGGATTATTATTATTATTATTATTATTATTATTATTATTATTATTATTATTATTATTATTATTATTATTATTATTATTATTATTATTATTGTTATTATTATTATTATTATTATTTATACTTTTTATTGCATAAATTATACAAGTATTCAGAGCTTAATAGAACAAGAATCCTCTGAAACTACTACTAATACTGTTATGCACTTTTGCTCTACAACTGCTTAATATTAGAAATAATAATGGCAATAATGCCTTCTGTATATGTGCAACTTTTAACTATATTATATATTCCCTAAAGGTCGGGAATCGAACCCAGCATCTCTGAAATTAAGCAAACAAATCAAACCCACTGAGCTACGAGACGCTATAGGTGAGAACCCATATCTTTACTTGTTCAACAGTATTCAGAGGACCTGCGTTCGATTCCCGACCTCTGCGTATGGTTAGATATAAAATAATAATAATAATAATAATAATAATAATAATAATAATAATAATAATAATAATAATAATAATAATAATAATAATAATAATAATACTCAATATATACAGAGAAATTTCGTCCACCTGGAGAAGTTTGTTCATCTTACCAAGGTACAGAACTGAACGTCAAATGGGAACGGAAAGAGTTTGTAGAGACAGCTGGTGGTCACGATGAGCTTCTGTTTCATTTGGATATGATTATCGTACCCATCATAGATCAAATCTATTTAATACGAATAAATAAGCATATTAAGTCATTTTTTATTCTTTTCATACTCATTTCTTCCTCGAAGTCGAAGAATTATTTATTAAAATCATATAGGTGAAAACAAAAAGATAGATAAATAGATAGATAGTTACTATTTCTTCTGGTCTATGTGTTTAAAGTATTTTTTCCCTAAGGTTATAATCGTAAATTTTCATCTTCATTTTTGAAGTACAAAATTCTCCCCTATATCGTGAGTGTAACCATATGGAGAAAAATAAAAATTTTAAATGATCTACACCAAGAAAGGAAAAACATTCTCCTGCTCTCACCTTCAGACAGACTTTCCATGTCACTCGTCCCCTTCTTTTCCTTTTTTACGATAATCTCTTTACTTTGTTCATCAACTTCACAGGAGGTCTCTCCCGCTCCAGTGTATTCGATATTTGGGATCCATATATTGTCGCTGATTTTGTTCTTCCATAAAATGCCCTGCAGATTGCGGAATTGTAACCGCCCATCATTCCAAGTCAGCTTAACTTCAACTTCACTTGTAAACGTAAATTCGGTCAAATCAAATTTCTTTATGAAGAAAATATTGAGGTGAATTCCAATCTTAGAAGCCTCTGAGAAGTCCTTCCTGGAACCTGTATTACCAGGATCATAAAAATTGGAGAATATGACTCGGTCACACTCTTCTTCGTCTGATCCATCTTCACAATCGACTTCTTGGTCACATCGATATGAACGCTCGATACATTTACCATCAGTGCATGTGAAGGATTCTTCATCACAGCTTGTAAACAGCATCACCACTTTCTCAACACCGCAGTTATCATTAACAATTTCCCAATTGTTTTTGCCAATTGGATAATGTTCGGATGAATTGCGATACAGAGTGGCTTTGGTGTAGGGATAAGTGTAACTCGAGATCTCCCAGTAGCCAAAGTTATTCCAGGCGTCTTTTTCACCCGGATACAAGGTTATTATAGAGTGCTCAAGACCCACAAAAGAGATAGAGCCATTTTTCTTCACCATAACATATTTGGAATCGAAATATGAATCAGTGCATAATCCGCGAAATGTGAATCGTAACGGGTACTTGAAGTATGAACATGCGAAGCACCGTTCTGCATTACACGAGACTGGCATCCATTTCCCGGAATGCATGTTCTGGTCAGCACCCGCTGTTACCAACGATCCACAGTAATTATTTGTTTTACTCGTAAAGGATATGAAATTTTTGTATGCAAGTTGGGTCTTCATCTTGTCAATCCAGGTTCCATTTACTATTGTTGCCCCTATCCATACTGTATCGGCATTTTCATCTAGTCTGCATTCTTTGGCGTAAGGTGTAGCAAGATCTACCAGATTGTTGTTTTGGTCATCATCTTCTGGTAAATAGAGGTCACCTCCTGTGGACTTACAGAACTGTCGTGCAGTTTCATATAAAACTGGTTGTGGAAATACCAAAATCTTCTCTGCGGCCCGTCTGCACATTGAATTGTCTAAGGTTTCTTCCACTAATATGACGTTCCCAAGGTCAAAATCTTGTTCAATATTAGAAAAACCTATAACTGGTAGTGGAAAACTGTCCGTGTTATAGGTACATTGAACGTAGCTCTCCATGTCAGATGAAGGCAATACCTGATCGTACATCCTAAAATCCAAGAGGGTGGCTCTGAGACTGTGAGATTTAGTAAATCCTCCTCCAATGATGTTTTGGCTCTGGCCAATAAATAGTTGACCTCCTCCTTGGATGATGGTGTTTTGCAAGCTTGCATTTTGATTACCTTCTTCATGTATATAGCGCCCTTGAATTTTCCAGTTACCATCACTGAAATCAACAGCAACACAGAGAAAGCTCCACGTATGTGTTTTCAGATCGAGCTTTTGGGTTAGGAGTATTGTGTCTTGGCAGCATTTGACTTCCAAATGAAAAGCGGAGTCCAGATCTGAAAGAAGACTGTTTTGAAAACGGGTAGTATATGCTTAAATTAATTTTCAGACAATGAATTAAAGTAAAAAACTTAATAGAGTGCTACGTGCGAGAGGATAAAAGAAAAGTGTGAGTCTTTATATTGTATATGACTATCGTATTTTTTTTGCCCAGGACTATCTCCCTTATTATCCCCCTTCCTTTCTTTATTATGCACATTCTGTAGCAAGGAAATAGAAATATCCAGTAATATATTAAAGTATTCTGTAGATGGTCTGGCAAAGACTTCTAAGAAAAGGAAAAATTATCAATTTAAGCATCTTTAAAAATTCTAATCTTTCTACTTTGTAACATAATGTCATATGGGTGAAAGCTACCAAGAAGATATTGCAACTCAGTGTGTGTGTATATATATACATATATATATATATATATATATATATATATATATATATATATATATATATATATATATATATATATATATATATATATATATATATATATATATATATAAATATATATATATATATATATATATATATATATATATATATATATATATATATATATATATATATATATATATATATATATATATATATATATATATATATATATATATATATATATATATATATATATATATATATATATATATATATATATATATATATATATATATATATATATATATATATATATATATATATACATATATATATATATATATATATATATATATATATATATATATATATATATATATATATATATATAGCACATACACACACACACACACACACACACACACACACACACACACACACACACACACACACACACACACATATATATATATATATATATATATATATATATATATATATATATATATATATATATATATATATATATATATATATATAGTTAGGCAGTTATGTGAGATATATTTATCAGAGGGTAAGGATGTGTATTTTGCATTTTTGGATCTTGAGAAAGTGTATGATAGAGTTGATAGGGAGCCAATGTGGAATGTTATGAGGTTATATGGAATTGATGGTAAACTGTTGCATGCAGTGAAGAGTTTGTATGAGGGCAGTAGAGCTTGTGTTGGGGTAGGGAATAAAGTGAGTAGTGGTTTCCAGTGGGTGTGGGACTGAGACAGGGATGTGTAATGTCACCATGGCTGTTCAGTTTGCATATTGATGGAGTTGTAATGGAGGTGAATGAGCGAGTGCATGGTCGAGGTTTGAGAATGGTAGATGGGGATGATAACGTGTGGGAGCTGAATCAGTTGCTGTTTTCAGATGATACTGTGGTGGTGGCAGATTCAGAGGAGAAGCTGTGTCAATTAGTGTCAGAATCTGGAGTGGTGTGTGAGAGAAGGAAGTTGCGAGTGAATGTGGGAAAGAGTAAGGTTATGAGGTGTACAAGAAATGAGGATGGTGCTGGATTGAATGTTATGTTGAATGGAGAGACAATTGAGGAAGTTGATCAGTTTAATTACTTAAGCTCGGTTATAGCTGCAAATGGTGGAGTGGAAGCAGATGTGTGTCACAGAGTGAATGAAGGATGTAAAGTGTTGGGTGAGCTGAAAGGATTGATGAAGAATAGAGGGTTGGAAATGAATGTTAAGAAAGTTTTGTATGAGAAAGTGGTTGTGCCAAACTGTGATATATGGATCAGAGTTATGGGGTATGAAAGTGAGAGACGGAAACTAAATGTGTGTGCGATGAAATGATTGGTGTATCTCGGTTGAATAGGGTTAGGAATGAAGTGGTGGGAGCAAGAACGGGTGTGAGGAGAAAATTTGCAGCCAGAGTAGATATGAATGTTCTGAAATGGTTTGGCCATGTGGAAAGAATGGATGATGAAAGACTACTGAAAAAGGTGATGAATGCGAGAGTTGATGGGAGAAATACTAGAGGGAGGGCTAGGTTTGGATGGATGTATGAAGTAAGGAGAGCCCTGAATGATAGGAGGATGGATGTGAGGGAAGCAAGTGAGCGTGCTAGGAATAGGAATGCGTGGCGAGCTATTGTGATGCAGCTCTGATGGGCATCTGCTGTTACCATGGGGCTGCATCTTACAGAGGTAGCCCTGTGGTAGGGCAGTAGGGGTGTTGATATTTATGAAGCGACACAGGTTGTGGAAAAGCCGGGAGGATAGGATGTGGCACTCTAGCAGTGCCATCTGAACGGTCGCTAGCTCCCTCGTCATTGCCCATAGAGCAAAGTAATCCCCTTATTGTTTCTTTTTTTTATGTCGGCTAACCCCCAATTGGGGGAGACAGCCAAGGTATATATATATATATATATATATATATATATATATATATATATATATATATATATATATATATATATATATATATATATATAGAGCCTCATTCCCCCTTGTAAGGGAGGTGGCCGAGCCAAGAAATACACATTCACTACGATCCACATACACAACTCAACCACTCCTCTCAGCTCCTTGGGGATAGAGGGTTGCCACATCTCCCCCCCTTCCACCCTGCTTGGGTAACCCACATGGTGGGTGGGCAAGGATATTCTACAATGAGGCCCAACAGCCGCAGCTGGTTTACCCCCCCCCCCCGCTTCATCAAATGGCAACTCCCCTCACACTCGTCCACCACAGTTCACTGAGCTAGCAGGTGTGAGTAATCCCTTTGGGCCGCGTCATATATGCACAATCTTCCTCCACTCATTCCTATCTCTTGCATACACTCTTCCCTGTTCCACTGACATTCCACGTGCATTCAGTGCTCTTTTCACGCCATCCATCAATCTCATTCTAGGTCTCCCTCTTTACCTAACTCCCATCACTTCTGCACTCCACACTCTCTTCACTAATCGTTCATCACTCATCCTTTCCAAGTGTCCAAACCATCTCAACACTTTCTGATCTAACCAATCCGACGGCTTCATTCCAACACCCGTTCTCCGATTGACATCCTCATTTCTTACTCTATCTATTCTAGATACACCAACCATACCTCTCAAATACCTCATCTCCATTACATTCAAGTTATTCCTTTTATCCTCTCTTGCATTCCAAGTCTCTGTTCCATACAATGCTGTCGGCACAATCATACCTTTATATATCCTTCTCTTTGCATTCATTCCAAATATCTATTTCTCATTACACTTTTCAACCCACCTAGACATTTATTAGCTTCCTACACTCTGTGATTTACCTCTACATCCACTCGTCCATTACTTGATGCATGTGACCCCAGATACTTAAAACTCTCAATTTCTTCAAGCAACTCCCCATTCACTCCTACATTCAATATATATATATATATATATATATATATTATATATTATATATATATATATATATATATATATATATATATATATATATATATAAATCATATTTTACCCCTGACCGGGACTCTAACCTAAGACACATAATAACTGTGCCAAGACGTTACCAACTACATATATATATATATATATATATATATATATATATATATATATATATATATATATATATATATATATATATATATATATATATATATATATATATATATATATATATATATATATATATATATATATATATATATATACATACACACACACAATTATAAGAGTGACACCAGGATAGACAAAGAAAATTGCCCTTCTCGGCTCGGCCACACAAAACACTTTGAAAAAATATAGTAGCTTTAGGAAATGGCAGAAATAAAAGCCTGATAAATATTAAAAAGGCAAGCTAAAAATATAGTCATAGTAATGAAGACCTAATGATGATGAGACAGAAAGCAAAGAGACACAGATGGGGAGTGTTGTGACCTGTCAGATGCGAGGGGATAATGAGAGATGTGTAACGAATACTCCAGAATATTCGGTTTAGATGTAGGCATAGGAAAAGAACCGTACTGAAAGAAGACTTAAGTACCGTCTATATACATTGCTACTTAGTGTACATAACACCAGTATGCATACTAGTAGTTTATGTACGAGATCATGTGCACTACTGGTGCATGTCCTCCTGACAGGCATCACATGCGTCAACAAGCTAGTAAAGGTCGTTCCTACTATACAGACACGAAATTATGTTAGGTTAGGTTAGTTCAGGTTATATTTCCATGTAAATTATGTTATTGCCTAAAAATATCTGGAGAAATCCAGACTTTGCTGGGGGTCTGACAACACTGCTACGTAGTGTACATAACACCAGTATACACACTAGTAGTGTGTATACTGCATGTAGCCGCAGCTGACGACTTAGCATCGAGCTGTTCTGCCCAGTCCTATGTAAGTCCATTAGACCTTACTTGATAATATCGTTACGGGCGGCTGTGCCATGGGCCAATGTACTACATGGATATATATATATATATATATATATATATATATATATATATATATATATATATATATATATATATATATATATATATATATATATATATATATATATTATATATATATACATACAGTATATATATAATGTATCAAGTCTCGTACATTAGGAGGTAAAAAAGGCAGCTTTTTTCTTTATTATCGTACTGACCTATGTCAGTCGAAAATTGATAATTCAGGACTTTTTTACGTTCTCTTGCTTACAG
>JAXCGZ010001948.1:115000-127500 GCA_037179515.1 Halocaridina rubra | reverse complement strand
ATATATATATATATATATATATATATATATATATATATATATATATATACCTTAAATACAGGATAATCGCTATAAAACATGTGATGATAATATATGCCACGAGCCACATGGAAAAAAAGGATAGCTGAGGACCAAGCTGTTTAGTATATTTTCGCACTGTTGCCCTGAGGATGTATATTTGAAATATACGAAAGTGCTTGGTCCTCTGCTATATTTTTTATGTCCCTCTGACTCGTTGCATATATATATATATATATATATATATATATATATATATATATATATATATATATATATATATATATATATATATATATATATATATATATATATATATATATATATATATATATATATATATATATATATATATATATATACTTTTAGAATTGTTTTGCTTTTTATTCTTTCACCTCGCACATTTTGTTAAGCTCATTGCTAAAATTCTATCTCTTTCCCATCATTGATCTGAGATCATTATATGTATGGAGTCGGTTGTGGAATCGAATTAAAAGGCTTGTAATGGGAAATAAAGACTGTTTAGAGGTCCACCAGGTCAGGCCTTTCTGAATGTTGGGGAATTAAGAAATCATTGTGTTTGCAAAAGAAAATAAGTATGAGCATTGCTTTGTAAAGGATACTTATTGTTGGCACCATTTTTGCTGGAATGGTAGGCCTTTCTTACCATGAATGAGCATTGTTTGTGCAACGCTGATAACAACGACCGTATTAGTTTGATTTAAAACACTCATCTATGGAATTGTTGTTTCCCTTCTTATGTGTCATCATTAGTCCCTAATATGGGGGTGGGCACAGAGTGTTGCTGGGGTATTAAGGCTGGATGTCCTTTCAAGCCCACCACGGTTGTCTTGTTCATGGGTCTCAACTCCCGAGTCAAACACTCTGTCCACTTGGCCACCGTGGTCCTGTTTTCCATTCCATGACACTATTTATCTTCATTCGAATGGGAGCGGCCGCAGACAGGTGGGAGCTGGGGAATAAAAGCTGAATTCCCTTCCTAGCATCCAGTGGTGGACTTCAATATGGGTCTGGTACTTCTCGAGTCAAGCTCTCACTGCGCTACTGCTGTCCCCTTGAAACTTCACCCATAATTATTTTGTTAATTGCATTGGATGAATGGTTACAAAACTTGGAAGAATGTATCAGTGCTGGTTTCACTGGATCTGAATGATTTGTGTAAACAGATCATCCATATACAAGGACCTTGATTCCCCTAATAAGGGGGTGACCAAGTCAATGCAAAACCTCGACCCTTCGCGTTGAAAATATCATATTGTCAAAAATGTTCAAGTATATCAATATATCAGTTATAGTCATAGTCATAGTCATAGATTTTATTGCCAAATATTTAGTATACATACAGGAATAAATATGTACATTATATTCAGAGGCACTAGCCTCTGAGCAAGAGCTCCTTGGCAGGCAGTTTAATATACATTTCACATAATTTAAAGTATGACGGCAATAGTTAACAAAAGCTCCAATATAGCAATCTCATACTTATCTTGTATTAAAACAAAACAGTAGCCTGACCTTAACCTGGACATAATGATACACCAATACTGTATTAATTATTAACCAACAGCTGCTTGATTTTGCCTAGTAAGTAAATACTGTTTGAGTTTCTTTTTAAATAAAGTTGTGCCAGTTATTGTTTTTAAATTTTCTGGTAATGCATTCCAACATTTTGGGCCAAAACAGTGAATAGAAAATTTGTACAAGGTTGTTCTCGGCTGTGGACATATCAAATTTATATTGTTACCTCTGGTTCCATGGTTGTGTTGAATAAATCTAAATAATTTTCTGTTATCATTAACATCACTATGTATAATAATAAGACAGAAATATTGTATCAAGTAATTAAATTTAAGCAAGTTTAGCTCCTTGAATAAAGAGGAAGTTGAGTCATATTTTCCACTATATGTAATAGTTCTGATCAGTCTTTTCTGAGTTACAAATACATCCCTTACAATTGACGGCCATGTACAACCCCAGATGGACAAACAGTCTATAATATGAGGATAACAAAGGGAATAGTATATGCTTTTTAAGGCCTCATTTGTTAGGTTATGGCTAATTTTATACAAAATTCCACACGTCTTGGACAGTTTGAGCAGACAGATTGAATATGATATTTCCAACTTAAATTTTCATCAATAATTACTCCCAAAAGTTTCTTACAAGCAACTCTTTTAACTTCATACCCATTCATATTAACTTGACTAATATTGTGTACTACAGATCTATTTTGAATTAAGATATAGTCAGTTTTGGAAACATTTAGCTTTAATTTATTAACAGAGACCCAGTTGTTATTTTTTTCTAGTTCACTATTTAAAAGGTTATTATCATGCAAGAGAAGGTTGGTGTCATCTGCATAAAGAATATATTTGAATTTATTACTGGCATTGGAAATATCATTTATATAAACTAAAAATAACAATGGGCCCAGTATTGATCCCTGTGGTACTCCCCTCTCAGTAGTTTGCAACAAAGTTGCTTTTCCATTACAATATACGGCTTGTTTTCTATTTTTCAAGTAGCTCTTAAATAACTGTAATGGTGTTCCCCTAATACCCACACAAGTTAGTTTTTCTATTAGTATATCATGGTCTAATGAGTCAAATGCTTTGGACAAGTCTAGGAAAACCCATGCAACAAAGTTTTTATATTCCAAATTTTGATAAACATCACTTGTAAAGTTCATTATTGCTTTTTCAATGGTCTTATTATTACTGAATCCGTATTGATTTTCGGATAATAGGTTGAACTTTTCAAGAAATTCTTTAAGCCTGTGAACAATCGCTTTTTCAAACACTACTTAAGGACGGTAAGATTGATATAGGTCTATAGTTATTTTTATCATCTGCAGTGTCTGACTTGAATATAGGTATTACTTTAGCACTTTTTAGTTTGTCTGGAAAACCTCCTTGCTGAAAACATAGATTGATTATGTGGGTAAGTGGGGTACCAATGTAATGGGCAGTGACCTGGAGTAGTTTTAATGGAATTTCATCATATCCCGACGCTGTATTTGGTTGTAAGGTTTTTATATATTTAGTGACTTCCTCCCTTGTTGCAGGATACAAGTAAAACGAAAAGTCTGGTGGATTATTAAGAAAGTGTCGGTGTGAGTTTTGTTGCACATTTTGTTGTTCCTGTGTTGGTTGTGCTATAGTTTAGAAATTATTATTAAAGATATTAGCAGTGTGGTCATTATCATTTTTTAATTTGATTTCCTTTGAATGATTACTTTGTTTTCATCCCATTAGCCTGTTTATTGTATTCCAGGTGGACTTGCTGTTTCCTTGTTCCTTCTTAAGCTTATCCTGAAAATATCTATTTTTTGCAGCTCGGAGTAGTGTTACTAATTTGTTCCTGTAAGTTTTATATCTAGTTCCAAAAGACAAAGGCCATTTTGATGCAAGCCTTTCTAATCGGTGTTTTTCTTTGATATTATTTTTTAATCCTGCAGTTATGTGTGGGCATCCATTGTTTTTATTATTTACAGTCGATTTTCTTAGAGGAAAGCAGTCTAGAAATTTATCTCTAAGTGTACAGTGAAATTTATTACAAGCTTCATTTGCATTATTTAGGTCTATGATATGTTGCCATTTTTCATGTGATATATCTCTAGTAAATTTAGCTATGTTATTATCAGAGCAATGTCGTTTTTCTACATATGCATCAAATTTATGTTCTTTTTTAAACTGGGAGTTTACTGCGAAATTATCTGTTATGTCGGTGTACACTATGTAGTTACTTATGTTATCTTCAAGATTTGTGGTCCAGATATGATCGATTAGAGATGCATTATTTTCAGTTACTCTCGTAGGTTTAGTAGTTATTGGAAAGCAGCCACGTGAATACATTAAGTTTATAAAATCAGGTACTCTTTGATCATTTATTTTAAACAAATCTAAGTTCCAATCACCGAATAAATAAATAGTTTTGTACTTTTTTCTTGCTGCAAAATCAAATACTTTCAGTAAAGCTTCAAGGAATTCAGGCATGTTCCCCTTTGGTGGTCTATATACAGATGCAAAGAAGTAATTTTCTTTACCGTTATGTACCTGTACACTAACACATTCAATGAATCGTTCCATCATATTGCACTCCTTTATAACACTCAAGCTATACTTATTAGCTACATACATACATACACCTCCACCTTTCCTGTCTCTGTTCTGAGTGAACATATTGTACCCTGTTATATTATACAATGATTCAATATCATTATCCAGCCTAGTTTCCGAAAAACCCATTACATCACATATATTATTTTCTGTTAAACATTGATCAACAAATATTTGAAGATTATTTGCAAGACTTCTAATGTTCATGCACAAAACCGAAAATGCATTAGATTTATTTAAATTTGAATACAGTTCATTTAAGTATATATAAATTGCAAAAGTGTTGGTTGCGTTTCTCATATTATTCAGAAACAAATCTATTTCATTTTCAAGATCAAATGGGTTAAATATCATCTTATCAAGCTCATGGATACATAAATAATTGGGAAGTACTTTGTCGTTGTTAGTTAGCCTTATAAGTTCATCGTCACTAATGGAATAGTATGGGAGGTATCTATTTACAGCCATGGTGAAGAAATAAATTACACTACCTTTACATTACTGACTTACAAGCTACCATTTACGTCTACCAAATCTTACCGGGTTCTTCCGGCCATTTATTGGTTTAAGGTGCGAGCATTTTATAGCTCCCGTGGCGGGAGACACTGCAGGAGGGGGTGCGAGTGATGACATATCACTCTCCCGCCACCCCACTCCCACGCCTCCCACCCCCGCACCACCGATCCTTGTCAACTCCTCATCCACGCCACTCACAGCACCCACAGCACCAGCCACACACTCAGTGTTGTATCGTTCCTTCACGATGAGCTTCATATGTTTAAAGTAGGCAATTTTCCCTTCTGATCTAGCCTTTTTTAGTTGTGGCATCTGTGCAGATTTTATTGCCTGTGATGCGGCACACAGGTCATCATTAAGGTAGATCTTGGTGCCTTTCAACTTTTTGGCATTTCGCATGACCGTCTCTCTGTCACAGTAGTGGGAGAAACGAGCCACTATGGTGCGAGGTTTGTCATCACGAAGGGGTCCCACCCTGTGAGCCCTCTCCAACATCATGCCTTCTAGCTGTAATTTATCGGTTATCAGGGCTGATACCATCGTCGTTGTTTGATCCCAGGTCTCCCCATTGCGTCTCTCCTCTACACCGCTTAATCGGATGTTGTTTCTTCTGGAATAGTCTTCTTGGTAATTCAAGCGTTCTTCTAAGGTGGTTATTTGTTGATTTGCAGAATTTATTTGTTGAGATAGATTATCGATTGTTTCTTTGTCGTTACTCTTTTCATTCTCATGAATTTTAATAGCCGATTTGAGGTCATCAATTTCTCTCTGGCTGAACTCAAGGCTTGTCGTCAGGTCGGAAACTGTGGATTCGAATTATTTTATCCTATCACTAAGCTGTTTCACCATTACCTCGATAGCAGTCTTATATGCATTATCTTGAGATTCCAATAGTTTGGTAATAACAGTTGGATCCATTGTTGTTAAGCAGAGCCGCGGTGGAAGCTCAGTGACGTCACAACACCAGTGCGCATGCGCAGAAGTCAGCCAACGGGTCAAGAGGGGATGTAGAGTAGGGATTCAAATCTTTCAAATATTTCACTTCAAAAAAAACAAGTTCAGCACTACTCACAACTCCTGCAAAACCCTCTAGAGAGTCACTGTGGTCTTAGATACCTTGCTTGGGTGATTTAACGTCCGTAGCAGGTCACGGTCTCTTGTGTATTCCTAAATATTGGAGAGCTCACGACTTGTAAGCAGTGCCAGTCACACACAGATAATGTGTTAGTAGATATTTGTTTTTAATTATTTTTTAAATCTCTATATCCATGACTTTATTATATATCAAGTTTGTTGTTTTTGTGTGAAGTGTAATCTGTTATATATAAATATATAATTGATAGTTATGGTTAAATGCACCTAAGACACTTGCAGTCGAAAACCTATTTGGTGTAAATGATTGTCTTAGTGAACGTGTCTAAAGCTTTGTTATCGTCTAAAAATATTTGGTTTAATAAATAAATTATGATATTATTAATTGTATGTAAGTCTTTTAGTGTCTAAAGCTCTTTAACTTATGAGTGATGGTGTTAATAGAATTTTGAAGAAAAAAAATATGAAAATAGATATATCAACCACACGTTTATAACAGACACAAACTTCATATATACCTGTATGTGTGTGTGTGTGTATATATATATATATATATATATATATATATATATATATATATATATAGATAGATAGATAGATAGATAGATAGATAGATAGATAGATAGATAGATAGATAGATAGATAGATAGATAGATAGATAGATAGATAGATATATATATATATATATGTGTGTGTGTGTGTGTGTGATTACCTAATTGTGATTACCTAATTGTGTTTACGGGAAAGAGCCCAAAGCTCGTATCTTCCCGTCTCCTGATCGGTTCCATTTTTAGACTTAGTGATACTTATCATACCTGTCCTTAAAACTATGGATTGAGGTAGCATTAACTACCTCCTCGCTTAGCGAATTCCAATTATCAACTACTCTTACACTGAAAAAGTATTTCCTTACATCCTGCAAACAAGTTTTCTTCCGAAGCTTCAAACTATGACCTCTAGTTCTAGAGCCAGCCATATCGAAATATCGATCCCTATCCACTCTATCATAACCATGAAGGAATTTAAAGACTGTCACCATATCCCCCCTTACTCTTCTAGCTTCGAGTGATGGCAAGTCTAATTCCCTCAGCCTCTCATCATAACCGAGATTGCGTATTTCTGGCACCAGTTTCGTGGCATGTCTTTGAACTTTTTCAAGCTTAGCTATGTGCTTTTTCAAGTGCGGATTCCAAAAGGGGGCTGCATATTCGAGTTTTGGCCTCACATAGGTTACATAAATATTTCTGAACATTTCCTTGTCCATGTGCCTGAAGGCTACCCTTACATTTGATAAGAATGCATATGCTGCCCTTACTACGCCATTTATATGTATTTCTGGAGACAAATCTGCCAATATGTTTACTCCTAGATCTCTCTCATTTTCTGTCTCCTGAAGTTGTACTCCAGCCACCGAGTAGTCAAGCTTGGGCCTTCTTGCACTTGTACCCATTCTCATTACCTTACATTTTGAGGTATTGAATTTCATTAGCCACTTTTCTGACCACTCATGCACATTATTTAGATCCTCCTGAAGTTCTCTACCATTGTTCTCGTTTTTTACTTTCTTCACAATCTTTGCATCATCTGCAAACATATTCATGAATGAATTTACAGACTCTGGTAGGTCATTTACATATACAAGGAACAAAAGTGGCCCTAAAACTGAACCCTGTGGAACTCCACTACTAACTCTTCTCCATTCAGACACTGAGTGTCTTACTCTAACCCTCTGTTCCCTTCCTTCTAAGTAAGTTTTTATCCATTCCAAGACATTTCCACCTATTCTAGCCATTGATTGCAGCTTCCTAATAAGTCTCCCATGTGGAACAGTGTCAAACGCTTTCTGGAAGTCTAGGAATATGCAATCTGCCCAGCCCTCTCTTTCCTGTAAGATTTGGCTTACCTCATCATAAAATTCTAATAAGTTTGTTACTGTTGATCTTCCTTCTCTGAAGCCATGTTGCCTCACTGACAAAAAGTTGAAGGATTCCAAGTGAAGAGAGATATGTTTCCTTAGTAGTTTCTCCATAACTTTGCAAACTATGCTGGTCAAGGAAACTGGTCTATAGTTCAGAGCCGTATCCCTCCTTCCCTTTTTGAAGATAGGTATCACATTTGCTTGTTTCCAGCATCTTGGAATCTCCCCCGACTCCAATGACTCCTTAAATATGATACTTAGTGCCACTGATATTGTGTTTGCGCATTTTTTAAGCACATGAGGGGATATGTCATCAGGACCTGTAGCTTTATGAACATCTAAATCCATCAGCGCTTTGCATACCTCTGTGGCTGTAAGGTTGATGTTCTCTAATACCGGCCCTTGAGCTTCTATCACTGCAATCTGAGGGGGTGGGGTATTTTCTACTGTAAATACTGACTGAAACTCCTTGTTCAATTCTTTGCAGATCTCTTCGTCCGTCTCAGTGATGCTTCCATCCGCTCTCTTTAGCCTTAAAACCTGTTCTTTTACCTTCAGTTTTCCTCTGATAAAGCTGTGGAAAAGCTTGGGATTTTCTTTAGCCTTCCTGGTGATGTCCCTCTCATAATCTTTCTCTGCCTCTCTCCTTTTACTTAGGTAGTCGTTTCTTGCTCTTTTGTAGGTTTGCCAGGCATTTATGTTTTTTCTCCTCCTATACCTTTTCCAGCATTTGTCTCTCCACTCCTTAGCTCTTTTACACCCATTATCGAACCATTTCTCTCTGGCATGAATTACACCTACTTTGGTGACAGGTATGCAGCAATCTACTATCTTCCCATATTTCTCACAAAAGATGTCATACATTTCTTGTATAGATTTGTTGTAAAATAAGGTTCTCCAGTCAATAACTGCTAAAAGCTCATTCATTTTGATGTAATCTCCTTTCTGATAGTTCCTCCTCATGTCCTCAGTGCCTCTACTCTCAGGAAGAATGTCTTCAATGATATACTCCATCAACAACACACAGTGGTCACTCTTTCCAATTGGTGGTTCATACTCAATATTTTCAATATCCAACACATTATCTGTGAACACCAGATCAAGTAGTGATGGCTCATCCCCACCCCTGGCTCTTGTTGGTTCCATTACATGTTGGTGTAGGAAATTCCCTTGTACGCAATCTAGGAATCTTGCCCCAAAGGAGTCCTCACCACTGTGTGGGTCAAGATTTATCCAATCTATCTCTTTATGATTAAAGTCTCCCATAATCAAAATCCTACATTTTTTCTCCCGCGCCATGTTAACAACTGAGTTTATGACTTCAATCGTACCTATATGACTTTCCTCATAAATTTCAAGCCTATTTTGGTTCCTTGGTGGGTTGTATACAACAGTTATTATAATGCTCTCTGACCCAGTATTTATGCGAGCAACAAGAAATTCCCTGAACTCACTTTCTATAGCCAAGTTTATCTCTTCAACTTGAATCCTCTCACTTATGAGCAGTGCTATCCCTCCACCAGTCCTCTCAGATCTTTCGACCCTTAGTATTCTGAAGCCCTTAGGAAAAACTGTGACACTGTTTATGTCCTCACTCAACTTAGTCTCTGTAATTGCTACTATATCTGCCTTACTGTTGTGAATCCTATCTTTTAATTCTACTGCCTTACCAGCTAATCCATCAGCATTTGTGTATAACAATCTTAATGAGGCCCCATCCCCTGATCTTCTGTCATTATCTTCTTTATCTCCCCTTTGTCTGGAAGTATTCCGTAACAAAAATTTTTCTTCTCTTCTTCATTTCTTTCATCATTTAACCTTCTTGCCTCTTGCAACAAGTTTTTGATCTTTCCCATCTCTTCCTGTGTTCTGTATCGTCTAATGAACACTTCTTTGCATTCTTGAAGGTCTTTTAGACTTTTTTTCTCAACAATATTTCCCTACATGTCTCCCCTCTCTCAAAGGTTACTTTTGTTGGTCTCGGCTTTCCTTCCCTCGAATATTTACCTAGTTGGTGTATGTTTACAATATCCTCAGGACCACATACTACTCCAAGCTTTCTTATCAGGTCTACAACGTTAGCTTTATTTTCTTCAAGTCTCCCCTGCCATGTTGGCTCCTGGGATTCACTTATGCCTGAGATTACCACTGTCTTCTCCTTATCAAGTGCCTGTCTGATGAGTGGGTTTGCCCTTTCCATCACAACGTCTTTCATTTTTTCGATTACTGTCTCTTTATAGTCAACTGTTTGTATGTTTTCCAGTGCCACCACCTTTACAGCCTCTTTTACTGCCACATTCCCCTTTAGTGCATCAGCAAAGGACGTTTTCATGGCATCATTTTCCATATTCAGCTCCTGGAACTCTTTTCTGAGCTGTTCAATGTTTTCCTTAATCTGAACATTCCAAGCAGCAATCTCGTCTCTCTCAGAAGATAGCAGTGAACTAACATCTAATTCCTTTAGGTTGTCATTTAGCTGTTTGTTTTTATCTTCTTGATTAGAAATTCTAGATTCTAGTTGACTCTTTTCCCCTTCCAGCTTCTTTATTCTTTTTTCTAGTTCCTTTCTCTCCTGCCCTTGTGCTTTATTTGCTTCCTCCAAAGATCTTATTTGTTCTCTGAGTGTTTCATTCTCTTTCATTTCTCCATCCATATTCCGAATTTTATCATCAAGGCTTGTAACCATTTCCTCTAACTTCTTGATTCTCTGTTTAAGTCCTCTGATGACTACCCCTTCTCCCGACCCATGGGTGGGAGAGGTTTGGGACAGAGATGGCTTCATTTTTATGTTCTCCCTCTCACAGAATATAGAAAGAAGACGAGAAAGAGGAAACAAAAAAAGAAAAGAGAAAAACTTCTAATTTACCTTCACACAGAATTTTTATATCTCCATATAAGTGCTATTTAGTGACTCAGTTTGTCTCCCTTCTGGTAACACACATCTTAACTTAAAAACTTGACCATGGTAATTTAAGTATAAAAAGAAAAAGAAAAACAAAAGTCAAACCTGAAGGAAAATTCGAATTTGTGTTCGAGGTGGCACCCACCTGTTTCTGTTATATATTCTTCCTAACTGATAAACTGACTTGCTAACCAAGATATGTTATCACGGGATTTAGACTTTACATTTAACTCAATATATATACAAAATAACAAAATAGCAAACGAGAAAGCTAAAAGAAAAGCAAAAAAAATGAAGAAAATAGGACTGCTGTACTACTTGGCAACTTAACTCAGTACTGTTGACAGGTGGGTATTTGGTAATTTTTTTTCTTTTATTATTCAATTTTTTCGTGTATCAAACTAACTAACTAGTTAATATAAATGGGAAGGATACTGTTTTTAACAATATATAGAACCACAGGATCAGGTAAAACGGCTTAAGAGCTTTCCCCAGTTTACACAAAAATTTAGGTAATGTGGTGTGAGGCTCCACGTCTGGCAACTCTTCTAGATTTCCCTCAAGGCAGAATCTGGACGGCAGCTTCTCTCTCTTCCTCACGAAAAAGTTCTCAATTTTTTTCCTTTAATATGAACAGTCTCGTCTTACAACAAATATTAGTTTTTGTACTCACAATACTCTGCAGGATTTCAGATTTTTGGAAATTATGGTAAAGTTTTCCACTAAGCACTTTAGTCACTCGAAACAGTTTAAATTTTAAGAGGAGCAATTCCGTGTGTCACTGAACGTGTGTGTGTGTGTGTGTGTGTGTGTGTGTGGGTGGGTGTGTGTATGTGTGTGTGTGTGTGGGTGTGTGTGTGTGTGTGTGTGTTTGTAATTATCTAATTGTACTTACAGGAAAGAGTCCTATGCTCGTAACTCCCCGTCTCCTGGTCGGTTCCATTTTTGTGCTCAGCGATGCTTATCATATTTGTCCTTGAAACTATGAATTGAGTTAGCATTAACTACCTCCTCGCTTAGCAAATTCCAATTATCACCTACTTTTACACTAAAAAAAAAAAAAAAAAAAAAAGTACTTCCTTACATCCTGCAAAGAAATTTTCTTACGAAGCTTCAAACTATGACCTTCTAATTCTAGAGCCAACCATATCAAAATATCGATCCCTATCCACTCTGTCAAAACCATGAAGGACTTTAAATACCCTTCACCATATCGCTCTCTTTCTTTTAGCTTAGAGTGACGGTAAGTCTAATTCCCTTAGCCTCTCCTCATAACTGAGATTGCATGTTTCTGGCTCCAGTTTCGTGGTATGTCTTTGAACTTTTTCCAGCTTATTTGTGTGCTTTTTCAAGTGCGAATTCCAAAAGGGGGCTGCATATTCAAGCTTTGGCCTAACATAAGTTACATAAATATATCTGAACATTCCCTTGTCATTCCCCTGTGTGTGTGTATTTGTGTGTGTTTGTATGTATGTATATATATAACTATAACTAAAGTTAATAGATTTAATATATTAGTTACAGTGTTAGTAGATATATCTAAAGGTCATATAACATCTGTAACTAATAAAGTCAATATATCGACGATGTTAATTGACATTTTTATTGCACCGTAAATTGTTGTTGTTGTTGTTTGTCATTATAAGTGTTACTTTTATTTATAATTCGAAATAATGAAATTGTAAACATTTATTTTAAGCTGTATCGTTGTCGGAAACTATTACTAGTCAATGTGGGTGTATATTCCAAACTCGTGAAATTGTTCATTTGATTTGTTTTATGATTTCTTTTTCTTTAAGACAATCTATCAGATCATTTTCGTCAATATATTCCAGTCAGGAGTTTCATATAAATGACTAGCATGCTCGATTTACATTTTTTTATCTATTAGATTTACAGTTTTTTTAACTAAGAC
>JAXCGZ010001948.1:102500-110000 GCA_037179515.1 Halocaridina rubra | reverse complement strand
ACATTACATATGTGAAAACATGAAGCATTTTTTACCCCGACCGGGATTCCTTTTATACATTCTGTAGTGTGTAGTTGGTAGCGCCTTGACTTAGTAATTATAAGTCCTAGGTTCGAGTCCCGGTCGGGGTAAAAAATGATTTATGTTTTCACATATGTAATGTGCTTGCTTGGTTACTGTATGACCCGAATGAGATAGGGAATTGAATTAAATGCTAAAATGAAGCCACGAGTGAGGTTGGGAATCTGTAATATAAACATAGTGGCATTCAGATAGAATGCGTTCATCCATAAGTATAGCAGATATAAGCTATAAGGTTGGATTCCTTTTATACCTTCTGTGGTGTGTAGTTGGTAGCGCCTTGACTTAGTAATTATAAGTCCTAGGTTCGAGTCCCGGTCGGGGTAAAAAATGATTCATGTTTTCACATATGTAATATGCTTGCTTGGTTATTGTATAACCCTAATGAGATTGGGAATTGAATTAAATGCTAAAATGAAGCCACGAGTGAGGTTGGGGAATCTGTAATATGAACATAGTGGCATTCAGATAAAATGCGTTCATCCCTAAGTATAGCAGATATAAGCTATAAGGTTGGATTCCTTTTATACCTTCTGTGGTGTGTAGTTGGTAACGCCTTGACTTAGTAATTATAAGTCCTAGGTTCGAGTCCCGGTCGGGGTAAAAAATGATTCATATATATATATATATATATATATATATATATATATATATATATATATATATATATATCTGTGTGTGTGTGATTACCTAATTGTGATTACCTAATTGTGTTTACGGGAAAGAGCCCAAAGCTCGTATCTTCCCGTCTCCTGATCGCTTCCATTTTATACTTAGTCATACTTATCATACCTGTCCTTAAAGCTTTGCCTTGAGATAGCATTAACTACCTCCTCGCTTAGCCAATTCCAATTATCAACTACTCTTACACTGAAAAAGTATTTCCTTACATCCTGCAAAGAACTTTTCTTACCAAGCTTCAAACTATGACCTCTAGTTCTATAGCCAGCCATATCAAAATATCGATCCCTATCCACTCTATCATAACCATGAAGGAATTTAAAGACTGTCACCATATTCCCCCTCAATCTTCTAGCTTCCAGTAATGGTAAGTCTAATTCCCTCAGCCTCTCATCATAACTGAGATTGCGTATTTCTGGCACCAGTTTCGTGACATGTCTTTGAACTTTTTCAAGCTTAGCTATGTGCTTTTTCAAGTGTGGATTCCAAAAGTGGGCTGCATATTCGAGTTTTGGCCTCACATAGGTTACATAAATATTTCTGAACATTTCCTTGTCCATGTGCCTGAAGGTTACCCTTGCATTTGATAAGAATGCATATGCTGCCCTTACTATGCCATTTATATGTATTTCTGGAGACAAATCTGCCAGTATGTTTACTCCTAGATCTCTCTCATTTTCTGTCTCTTGAAGTTGTACTCCAGCCACCGAGTAGTCAAGCTTGGGCCTTCTTGCACTTATACCCATTCTCATTACCTTACATTTTGAAGTACTGAATTTCATTAGCCACTTTTCTGACCACTCATGCAGATTATTTAGATCCTCCTGAAGTTCTCTACCATTGTTCTCGTTTTTTTACTTTCTTCACAATCTTTGCATCATCTGCAAACATATTCATGAATGAATTTACAGACTCTGGTAGGTCATTTACATATACAAGGAACAAAAGTGGCCCCAAACTGAACCCTGTGGAACTCCACTACTAACTCTTCTCCATTCAGACACTGAGTGTCTTACTCTAACCCTCTGTTCCCTTCCTTCTAAGTAAGTTTTTATCCATTCCAAAAGATTTCCACCTATTCTAGCCATTGATTGCAGCTTCCTAATAAGTCTCCCATGTGGAACAGTGTCAAACGCTTTCTGGAAGTCTAGGAATATGCAATCTGCCCAGCCCTCTCTTTCCTGTAAGATTTGGCTTACCTCATCATAAAATTCTAATAAGTTTGTTACTGTTGATCTACCTTCTCTGAAGCCATGTTGCCTCACTGACAAAAAGTTGAAGGATTCCAAGTGAAGAGAGATATGTTTCCTTAGTAGTTTCTCCATAACTTTGCAAACTATGCTGGTCAAGGAAACTGGTCTATAGTTCAAAGCCGTATCCCTCCTTCCCTTTTTGAAGATAGGTATCACATTTGCTTGTTTCCAGCATCTTGGAATCTCCCCCGACTCCAGTGACTCCTTAAATATGATACTTAGTGCCACTGATATTGTGTTTGCGCATTTTTAAGCACATGAGGGGATATGTCATCAGGACCTGTGTTTGTGTGTGTGTGTGTGTGTACTGTCAAGATGTTTCATATAGATATCATATTTACTGACCATCCTGTGTAACATGAAAGGAGATAGGGTTCTTTGGCGAAGCTGATAAAAAAAGATGCGAAAGCAGAGCAGAAAAGATATATTTAATGAATACTGTCGACATATTCTATATAGTTATCGTACTTACAGACTGAAAGCTGAGCGTGATCATCTTGTGTTGCGTAAGAGAGAATGGGATTGATTTGGCGAAGTTGATGAAGAAAGATGCGAAAGCACAGCGTGAATGCAGTAAGGCTCGCGAATCCGCCTTTGTAACGGATGTGGGAATCTGTAGTAGCAGGCCCTTCGGCCTGAAACTGCACCCCGTAGACATCGGTCTCGTTGATGATGATATCGGGCTCCATACCATACGAGTAGTCAGAGCTCCCTGAATAGTAATATAAAAGGAAATAAATACATGATTAAAGAAATTTAATTATCATAAAAGAAGATTAAAAGCAATTTAATTAGAAAAGGTGTTAGTTCGTATGCATTATATATATATATATATATATATATATATATATATATATATATATATATATATATATATATATATAAAGTACTTATGTAAGATTGTGATAAGTATTATGTTGGCCAAACTAGCAAATCATTAAAAATTCCTTTCAATCAACATAATTATAGCATTCGAAATTGTCAGTCTACCAGTGCTTTGTTCAAGCATTTTGCTGATTGCAATCACCATATTGAATGAAGCAATGCCTCTATCTTAGTAAGAAGTAATGATATTATTACAAGAAACATCTTGGAATCTGCAATAATTAACTTAACTGAGCACCGAAATATTAAGTCATGGTTTATTTGTAATTTATCCTATTTTATCAAGTATGCTTTATTGAAGTTTGAAAAAATGTAATTTTGAAAATAACATAAGTTCCCTTTATCTTATTCTTTTCTATATATCCATAATTGATTTCTTCTTCTTCGTCTACATCTTTTCCCACTTTTATGTGGGGTCGATGTTTCTGGCCAGTGTTCTCCCTATGTTCCTGTCCCATACCTCATCACCCAACAAACCTTTAGACCTCAGGCCGTCATTGATGCAATCCATCCACCTACGCTTTGGTCTCCCCCTCCCTCTTCCACCCTGTATATCCATTTCCATCACCCTCCTTCCAACATACTGTTCATCCCTCCTAACGCCATGACCAGACCATATATCCGTAACTGATTTATTCTTACTTCAGAGAAAAGATTTTTATTAAGTATTTCTTTTCTTTTATTATTACTAGTATTTCGCCATTATTTTGTCATTTCAAAATTAATATATTATTAGCTTTATAATAATATTATTGTCAGTATCTCTAATATTATCATTATTATGATTATTGTTTTGTTTTTTCTGATTTTTCGTGATTACTGTTTATATCATTTTTTTTCCTTATTGCTGTACTGTTGTCATTTTATTTTTGGTTAGTCCTACTTCTTCTATTAATATTATACTTATTATTATTACCATTATTATTGATATTACTATTAGTATTGCTGATATTATTATTATTACTATTATTATTACTATTATTTATAATATTATTATTATTATTATTACTATTATCATTATTATTATTTTTATTATTATTATTATTATTATTATTATTATTATTATTATTATTATTATTATTATTATTATTATTATTATTAATATCATTTTTATTATTATTATTATTATTATTATTATTATTATTATTATTATTATTATTATTATTATTATTATTATTATTATTATTATGACGCGGCCCAAAGGGATTTCTCGCACCTGGTAGCTCAGTGAACTGTGGTGGACGGGTATGAGGGGAGTTCCCATGAGATGAAGCGGTGGGAGTAAACCAGCTGCGGCTGTCGGGCCTCATTGTAGAATATCCTTGCCCACCTACCTTGTGGATGACCCAAGCAAGATGGAAGTGGGGAGGTGTGGCAATCCTTTATCCCCAAGGAGCTGAGAGGAGTGGTTGAGGTGTGTATGGATCGTGGTGAATGCGCATTTCTTGGCTCAGCCACTCCCCTTGCAAGAGGGAATGAGCCATGTGTATGTATTATTATTATTATTATTATTATTATTATTATTATTATTATTATTATTATTATTATTATTATTATTATTATTATTATTAAATTTAGTGTGTTTTATTCATTGTTACTGCTATTTTCAGCAATGTGATATGTTCCCATTTCCTCCTACCATTGACCGTACCTTATTTACTCAGTATTCACACCTCAATAAACTAATATAACATATGGCGGTATGGTCTTTTGACTTGACTTCCGGTGATGGGTTGCTAATTTCCTTTTTCTCTTGTTTTCTGTATGTATATATATCGCCTCATTCGTTTC
The DNA here is from genome assembly GCA_037179515.1 of Halocaridina rubra. Taxonomy (NCBI): domain Eukaryota; kingdom Metazoa; phylum Arthropoda; class Malacostraca; order Decapoda; family Atyidae; genus Halocaridina; species Halocaridina rubra. Next base: position 105,309 of record JAXCGZ010001948.1, on the reverse strand, counting down.
TACAACTCAGATTCCTCTGAAGATAGCTAATGAACTTGAAAGTACAAAGGGTCTCAAAATTTCTTTCAATTTCCTTACGTAGCCATATCCGTTCATATATATATATATATATATATATATATATATATATATATATATATATATATATATATATATATATATATATAAATATATATATATATAACCAAATAAGCACATTACATATGTGAAAACATGAATCATTTTTACACCAACCAGGACTTGAACCTGGGACTTATTATTACTAAGCCAAGGCGCTACCAACTACACCACAGAAAGTTACAGGGACACAAACCTTATAGCTTATATCTGCTATAGTAGGAATGAACGCATTCTATCTGAATGCCACTATGTTCATATTACAGTTTCCCTAACCTCACTCGTGGTTTCGTTTTCGCATTTAATTCAACTCCCAATCTCATCGGAACCAACAATAACCAAATAAGCACATTACATATGTGAAAACATGAATCATTATTACCCCGACCGGGACTTGAACCTGGGACTTATTACTAATAAGCCAAGGCGCTACCAACTACACCACAGAAGGTTAAATGCGAAAACGAAACCACGACTGAGGTTGGGAAAGCAGTAATATGAACATGGTGGTATTCAGATAGAATGCGTTCATTCCTACTATAGCAGATATAAGCTATAAGGTTTGTTTCCCAATAACCTTCTGTGGTGTAGTTGGTGGCACCTTGGCTTAGTAACAATAAGTCCCAGGTTCAAGTCCCGGTCGATATAAAAATTATTCATGTTTTCACATATGTATTGTGCTTATTTGGTTATATATATATATATATATATATATATATATATATATATATATATATATATATATATATATATATATATATATCGTTAAAGAAATTATCTGGATACTTTACGTAATGATATCGCATCAGAGAGGACATATATTACACAGAGTTTCAAAGTACATTACTTTAGATATATCCTTTTGATAGTGTACAGAGAGCTTCTCCCATTGGTGTACAGGCCTCTTCGCCAAAAATTATCTTTTAACATTGAAGTCCTCTCTACATTCATATACCAAGGCAGAAGGAACTTCATTGTTGAAGATCATCACTGGAGATGAGACCCGAACCCCAATGTGAAAGTTTCTCTCTATACACTCTTCAAATGAGATATCTAAGGCAAAGTGTCATTGAACTTTGTATAATATATACATGCATTACTCGGATAAAAAAATCTTCATATATATATATATATATATATATATATATATATATATATATATATATATATATATATATATATATATATATATATATATATACACACACACAAATAAGCACATTAACATATGTGAAAACATGAATCATATTTTACATCTGACCGGGATTCAATCCTAAGACACATAATTACTGTGCCAAGGCGCTATCAACTACACCACTGAAGGTCAAAAAACAGAAGGAAACCTCACATCTTAACTGCTATACTAGGAATGAGCTCATTCAATCTGAATGCCTTTTTGTTCATATTACAGCTTCACTTAACCTCACTTGTGGGTTCGTTTTTTTTTTTTTTGCATTTAATTCAAACCCTAGCTATTTAGGCATTAATAATAATAATGTATTGTGTTAATTTGATTATTATTAATGCCTATAACGCTGGGGTTTGAATTAGATGCGAAAAACGACGCTGCGAGTGAGATTAGTAGAAGCTGCAATGTCAGCAAGAAGGCATTCAGATAGAATGAGTTCATTCCAAGTGTTGCAGTTAAGCTGTGAGGTTTGCTTCTCTTTTAGACCTTCAGTGGTGTAGTTGATAGCGCTGTGGCACAGTAATTATGTGTCACTGGTTCGAGTTCTGGTCAGGGGTAAAATAAGATTGATGTTTTCACATATGTTAATGAGATTTTTATGATTATCATTAATGCCTATATAGCTGGGATTTGAATTAAATGCGAAAAACGAAGCCGAGAGTAAGGTTAGAAGCTGTAATATGAACATAAAGGCATTCTGATAAAATGCATTCATTCCTAGTATAGCAGTTAAGCTGTAAGGTTGGCTTTTCTCTTATGCCTTCTGTGGTGATTAGTTGATAGTGCCTTGGCACAGTAATTATGTGTATTAGTTTCGAGTCCCGGTCAGGGGTAAAATATGATTCATGTTTCCACATATGTTAATGTGTTAATTTGATTATTATTAATGCCTATATACCTGGGGCTTGAATTAAAACGAAACCACGAGTGAGGTTAAGAGAAGCTCTATGAACAAAAAGGCATTCAGATAGAATACATTCGTTCATTCCTAATATAGCAGTTAAGATGTAAGGTTTGCTTCTTTTCTAGGCCTTCAGTGGTGTAATTGATAGCGCCTTGGCACAGTGATAATGTGTCTTAGGTTCGAGTTCCAGTCAGAGGTAAAATATGATTCATATATATATATATATATATATATATATATATATATATATATATATATATATATATATATATATATATATATATATATAATGTCATGTCCTAGTAACTTAGTTCATCATCACCTCTTCCAATCGTCGTCTTTCGGCAGGAAAAAATTTCAAGGAGTGACTAATTGCCCTACTTTAGTTCACGTTTCTTTATAGGGGCATCCTGGGACTCAAGGAAAATATGAAATGCGTCGTTCAGACGACGATATACACACCATGCATACATACATACATACAAGCATGCATGTTTGAAATCACCATTATTTAGATACTTCCATCATCAGTGCAATTCTCTTTCCCGTGAGCACAGTGTGTGTATATATATATATATATATATATATATATATATATA